>JACXGI010003922.1:21781-58015 GCA_016801175.1 Esox masquinongy
CAGAGGAACTCCACACACTATGAATTAACTGGTTAAAAAGACAGAGCAGTCTCTATTTACCTGACAGAGGAACTCCACACACTATGAATTAACTGGTTAAAAAGACAGAGCAGTCTCTATTTACCTGACAGAGGAACTCCACACACTATGAATTAACTGGTTAAAAAGACAGAGCAGTCTCTATTTACCTGACAGAGGAGCTCCATGCACTATGATTGCGATGCCCCGGCGATTTCGTGCAGCCTGGCCCTCAGGTGATAGGTCAATGCCCATGTGACGGGCGATGGCTCGGGATACCGGATTGACCTCCAAGTCCCCCACACTGGCAGTCCTGCTGTCCACTGTGTCTTTGACCAGGTCTAAGAGACAGAATGCAACTTTTCTATACCTACAACTGTGAATGTGACTGTTTCAACACCAGGATGATGTCTGCTGTGCTATCGTTTTCTACAACTGTAAGTCATACAACTGTTTCTACAACAAGTTTCTACAACTGTAAGTTATGTATATACAGTTCCAGTCAAAGGTTTGGACACAACTACTCATTCAGTGCTCTTTCTATATTTTAACTATTTTCCATGTTGTAGAATAATAGTGAATACATTAAAACTATGAAGTAACACATGGAATCATGTAGCAACCAGTAGTGTTATATAAACAGATCAAAATACATGTACTGTATACTTTAGATTCTTCAAAATGGCCACCCTTTGCCTTGATGACAGCTTTGCACAATCCCTCAACCAGCTTCATTAGGTATGTACCTGGAATGCTTTTCCAACAGTCTTGAAAAGTTAAGCAATGAGGCAAAAAGGGCTGTGGTCTATGTCCAATATATCACGGCTAAAAGCTGTTCATAGATATGACCCATCATGTTGTACCTTGACACAGCACTTAGCTGTGGTATATTGGCATTATAACACAAACCCCTGAGATAACTATTATAAACTGGTTAGAGCAGTAAAAAGTGATGTGTTGTCATACCCATTGTATACAATGTTATATACCACGGCTATCAGCCAGTCAGTATTCAGGATTAAAAAAACCTGGTATATAATTGGTCTTGTTCAGTACCTCCACAAGGTGTCCCTTCCTCCTCCATAAGTACATCTGGAAGGGATGGGGTGCCCAACTCCTCCTCCTGCTCCCCTTTCTCCCCTGTCTCAAATGTCTCCTTATCTTTAGCGGAGTCAGCCTTGGACTCTGGAGAACCAGATAAACCCCTCAGTCAGTGAGAATTTCTACTATGGATCATCCCGGCAATCAGCAGATAGACAGATTATCAAAGCAATGCCTGGACTGTTGATCATACTAGGCCTCTAAAACCACAAGTCCCAGAGATCAACCCTAGTTAACAGATGTCATCTAAGTCAGTAAGCCATTAGTGCATCTGTCCTGCTCTGCCCCGAAAAGTCATGATTTGACAGTCTGACAGTAGAAAAATAAATGTCTTGTTGATATTTCTGCTTAAAGAAATAAAGACAAGCGTTTCTGAGACAATTACTCTTTTGTCCTTTTCTAACACATTTAAGAAATACCTGCATACGTTTCTTCTCTCCACTTGCCACCACACTATTAAAGGGCAGTTAAACAAGACCGTTTATACAGCATAGATTCTTATCACATTCTGGATTTTTCCATCCCAGTTTCCACCGCAGTGCAGACCTACCGTGGTCCTGCTCACAGTGGTGTTGGTTGTAATATTCTATTAGCTCAGGCGGTAGTGGCTCTCCTGGGGCCCGAGGGGGCAACAGCAGGAGGTTCTGAACATCATAGCCTTTGATCGTACGCAGAATCTAAAGAGAGAGGGACCGATTAAATCTAAAGATAAGAAAACACAACCAAGGAGTTCAATCAATGTTAAACACATGTTCTGTTTGATACGCAAAATGAACCACGTCTGTGAGGGTTCACCTTTTCTTCCTCCAGGTATTTTGTGTCAAACTCCAGAGAGTAGAACTCGATGGGAAAGGTGCAGGGATTCCGAACGGTCACTTCAGCCTCCTCTCCAGCGCTGAGTGGCAAGGTGGGTCCCAGCTCCAGCACAGAGGAGGAGAAGTCCAGCTGGGGCTCCTCCCCCTGCCCCTGGGCCAGCAGAAGAATCCTCTGGGTGCTCTGGGCCACCGACACCACCAGCTTCTGGGTGTATGACCTCTATAGAAAACAACACAAGCAAGATTACAGGCACTCATATCACAGGCAGCTGCCCACACCGAAACAAATGTATTTGAAAAACCAGACATAAATGATAGAAAAATAGCACAAATAATATATTTCAAAAGGTATGTCACACATTAAAGTATATTTTAAATTGCATAAAAAATACATTATTTGACAAATGTTTTGTTTTACATTAAATCCTAAAATGCATCCTAAAAGTATATTTTAGCATTGTATTTCCGTATGGTCAGACACCATCTTTAAACAAGCCAGCATTACATTTATAGAGCCAATCACATACTTTTGAAGCTTCACCAAACTTTAATCTAGGTTTAGCTAATCTCCACGAGACACCACCCAGACTCTAAAGCACCAGACAGCAGACCTGTTGCTGGTTGGTAAGTGGATATCTGATAGAGGAGATCCATATTACCACAGAGAGAGATAACGCCCTCAGGGTCAGGCCTCTTATCTGTGTCACCCTGGGATCATTTCTGCTTCCTGCAGGTTGTGACCAATTAAACTTGACTCCATCATTTCTGAGAAAGATGGGCTCTGGAAATATTGTGGAAATGTTGACATGCAGTGTTACCAGGTCAGACGAGGGGGACAAGGTCATGTATTAAAATAGTCTGGACAGGTTTTACGATGGCTTCCGTGTCAACACCTTATAGCTCCAGATGTTGTTGATATAACAACACGAGTGTCTCCGACAATTCCCGTTGAAATTATGTGCTGAAGGTCAGGAACTGGAAGCCTGAATTATCACTTAGCAATGACTAGGGAGGAGAAATCGGCAATCTCTGAACATTCAGACGCATTGGTCAAGCTATCTACAGTATATACTATATAAAACTCAAGACATGGTCAAGCTATCTATATACTGTATAAGACTCTAGACATGGTCAAGCTATATATATACCGTATAAGACTCTAGACATGGTCAAGCTATCTATATACTGTATAAGACTCTAGACATGGTCAAGCTATATATATACCGTATAAGACTCTAGACATGGTCAAGCTATCTATATACTGTATAAGACTCTAGACATGGTCAAGCTATCTATATACTGTATAAGACTCTAGACATGGTCAAGCTATATATATACTGTATAAGACTCTAGACATGGTCAAGCTATCTATATACTGTATAAGACTCTAGACATGGTCAAGCTATCTATATACTGTATAAGACTCTAGACATGGTCAAGCTATCTATATACCGTATAAGACTCTAGACATGGTCAAGCTATCTATATACCGTATAAGACTCTAGACATGGTCAAGCTATCTATATACTGTATAAGACTCTAGACATGGTCAAGCTATATATATACCGTATATGACTCTAAACATGTTCAAACTATCTATATACTGTATATGACTCAGGACATGGTCAAACTATTTATATAATATATATGACTCAGGACATGGTCAAACTATTTATATAATATATATGACTCAGGACATTGTCAAGCTAATTATATAATATATACGACTCAGGACATTGTCAAGCTATCTATATACTGAATATGACTCAGGACAAAGTCAAACTATTTATATAATATATATGACTCAGGACATGGTCAAACTATTTATATAATATATATGACTCTGGACATGATCAAACTATATCAACTGTATATGGCCAGGGTCAAACTTTGTCATTAATTAACGGAGAAGGGAGAGCAGTGTTTTTCTTACCCCCTCTAATGGTCTGAATTTGACCTGGACATTAACTCTTTCTCCGGGATACAACACATCAGCTGAAGGCAGCATCTCGAACACCACGGGAGGAGGACTCTGGTCCAGCCTGGCCTTCCGTCTCAGGTGAAGGGGGACATGCTTGTCAATCTACAACCAGGACAGGTACACATTCTCCATGAGATAATATTAACAGTTAATAAAACATTTAGAAAAGTATCAAATTAATATCTATAACTGCATTACTGAAGAACACTTGTGAATACAATGATATTGGTATCTGGGCATTGGGTCTGAGCATATTCTCTAATTAAATATTTGCTTTAACAATACAGTAGTAACAAATAATTTGTTTGTGGAAGGATGTGTTGTTGTGCCCTGTAGCAGAATGGTTTACTGGTGATTACGTAGCTAGCGCACCTTCTTCTTGGGCCGTTCTTCCTCTACAATGCTCCACTCACAGGGCACGGGCTCGTGGTTAAACAGCTGGACCGTAGTCACCTGACACATGCCACACTGGATGCTGTCGAACTGCAGCGTGTGTGTGGAGACCGTGAGGGAGGGCATGGTGACCACGGCCCGCAGGCGGATCTGCACAGCAAGACCACCAACCACCTGGCAACCACAACACTCAGGACATTGGCAAACTGAGCCTGTTTCAGCTTAACAAAGGACTGGCTTGAAATACTGAATACATGGAAAAGCAAGAGAACTGCACGTACAGAGGTTAAACTAACTATCGTACACTGAAGAGAGAACTGTGGTTGGCTATTCGCCTACTGCACCTGAATAGGCATGGTGGCGTTGATTTCCCCCAGATCCAGATTGGCTCCTCGTGGGTCAAACTTCACTTCAAAAGTCTCAGTTTCACAGTATGGCAGGTTCTTCACCCTATCCAGTTCTACACTGAAGCCTGGGAATCAGAAAGAGACGGACAACTCTTGACCAAAACCATCCTTAAGATTTCCCAAACAGTAAAACAGCCATATTTATCTACATTCACTCCAGGTGTTGCTCAAAGTAGCAACTTGAGAACGTACCTGTGCCTGTAAGTGGTCGGCGGTCAGCCCGGAAGGAAACAGGCACGGGTCCGGTGTTTGTCACTTTCACTATATGGATAGGAACGGTACCATGGATCACATAGCCAAAATCCAGCGTGTAGTCTGGCAAGAGGAACCTAGTCATGAGACACAATCAGATCCTACCATCAGCAGGGAGCCAAATATATGCACAGCCTTGTTTTCATGGGGTACTTCCATGTGAACCTACCTGCTAAGCTTCTTGCGCCACTTGCTAGTGGACACAGGTGTGTCGCTAGGGTCAACATGTCTCTTGTCAATAGCCATGGCATTCTGTTTGACCAAGAGCCTCTCTACCTCCATCTGCAGCAGAGTGTCATACTGCACACAGAGACAGAACCCAGCATCACACACCCTGTCTGGCTAACTAACAAGTCATGGGCATGTGTGTGCACCAGGAAGATGAATCACAGGTAATGTGTTGAGTGAGCGTCAAGGCGGTACTGACTGTAGGGATGTAGTCGTGGTCAGACAGTAGTCCCTCAGCAGTAGCAGGTCGGCTGATGCCCTCAACCCTCCTCTCCTCCTCCAGGGACTCCATGGCCTCCTTCACCACTACAGTGTACCTGTCGTCTCCTACACAGACACAGGGACACACACTGAGGAACACAATGCTTTCCCAGTATCCAGCTATGACTCAACAGAAACTGAGGACACCCAAGACGTACTGAGTTCTCTGGGTAGGTCCAGGCACACTCTGGGGAAGACTCCCTCTCCACGGAGAGTGATGCTCTCTGGCTCAAAGAAAGCCACCTGCAGCTGGAAGGTGTAATGGAAGACTTCAGGGATCCCAGGGAGATAAAATACTGTCAATTTCTGTTCAGTATTTGCCTGGATGAAGCCCTGAGTGATGACAGAAATGGCAAAGGGTTACAGAGGAAGACACTCTAAATACATAAGCTACAGGAAAACCCCATAGATGAGTGTACTTTGCTCTATGTAGTTAGAGTAAATAAACCCTAAACATGGGCTGTGGTAGAGAGGGTTGGTACTGTGGGCTGCCTCACCGTCCTGGGCGTGACCAGGGGATGGCCAGGCAGAGGGTCCTCACACCCGTCTTGGTCCCCAAGCAGAGCACTGAACTCGAAGGCCACCTTCCCTGTGTTCCTCAGGGTGATCTCTGCCTCGGCCACATGGTCAAACAACTGCACGACAATGTGGAATGGGGGAATGCATCCAAAACAATGCATGCTGAATTGACAAGGTGGTGAGGATTCTGCTGATTCACCTATTTACAAATCTAAAATCAATTGGTCTATTTACAAATCTAAAATCAATTGGTCTATTTACAAATCTAAAATCAATTGGTCTATTTACAAATCTAAAATCAATTGGTCTATTTTAATATTAAAAATGCATTAGTCCATGATTTGAATACAACAGATACTTGCCTGGATGCATTCATGGCATACCCATGAAAACAAGCCCTCACATACTGTTATCCTTGAAACATACTGTTATCCTTGACAAAACTAACACAGAAAGGCAACTGTAGTAAAAATATAGAGCACCAGTAGTGTAAATGCAGGGCAAACCACAGTGTAAATACAAGGCAACCGTATTATAAATATGGAGCACCCTCGGTGTAAATACAGTGCAAACCGCAGTGCAAATACAAGGCAACCGTATTACAAATATGGAGCACCCTCGGTGTAAATACAGTGCAAACCGCATTGTAAATACAAGGCAACCGTATTATAATTATGGAGCACCCGTAGTGTAAATGCAGGACAAACCGTAGTGCAAATACAAGGCAACCGTAGTATAAATATGGAGCACCCTCGGTGTAAATACAGTGCAAACCGCAGTGCAAATACAAGGCAACCGTATTACAAATATGGAGCACCCATAGTGTAAATACAGGACAAACCGCAGTGCAAATACAAGCCAACTGTATTACAAATATGGAGCCCCCATAGTGTAAATACAGCACAAACCGTAGTGCAAATACAAGGCAACCGTAGTATAAATATGAAGCACCCTCAGTGTAAATACAGTGCAAACCGCAGTGCAAATACAAGGCAATCGTATTACAAATATGGAGCACCCATAGTGTAAATACAGGACAAACCGCAGTGCAAATACAAGGCAACCGTATTACAAATATGGAGCACCCATAGTGTAAATACAGGACAAACCGCAGTGCAAATACAAGGCAACCGTAGCATAAATATGGAGCACCCATTGTGTAAATACAGGGCAATCGTTGTATAAATACAGGGCAACTTTAGTGTAAATAACAGGGCAACCGTAGTATAAATACAGGGCAACTGTAAATACAAAGGCAAACTTAGTATAAATACAGGGCAACCGTTGTATAGATACAGGGCAACCGTAGTATAAATACAGGGCAACTGTAGTATAAATACAAAGGCAAACTTAGTATAAATACAGGGCAACCGTTGTATAGATACAGGGCAACCGTAGTGTAAATACAGGGCAACTGTAGTATAGATACAGGGCAACCGTAGTGTAAATACTTACTGTTGGAAGTCCCTAGCATATCAATGAACTGAAACATTTCTATAAGATGGAATGGTCCAAAACACCTCCTAACATTTGTTCAGGTCTGATCAGCAACTACAGAAAATGTTTGCTTGTGTTTAAGATGAGAACTTGACTTTTTCTTGCAACTATACCTGAATGCCAAAGTCAATATCTGTTCGGTCCAGGATGTATGTGACCACTGAAGCTTCTCCTTTGAGTGTGATCTGATATGTGGGGCCCTCCTCGACTTCACACAAAGCAAGAACCTGACCACTGATGTCTGCATGACCGTAAAAGGAGAAGGACACCAGCTGGCTTTCTCCTGCCTGCAGCACCCCATAAATAGGAGAGATATCAAACACCTGCAATAAGCAGAGAGGAAGATACATGTAATGAGTTGTAATGGAGGTCAGAACAATAACAGAACCATAGAGACACAAGGACATATGGACAGAACAATTACACGTGAGGGCAGGGGATAAACAAAGAAGTAGTCGATAAGAGGACAGGAAAATAAGATTCATGACTGTTATTCAATTCAGTGTTCTTGGTTAAGGTATTCCCAAGGTCTGAGCAATAGAAACAGAGAAAAGTTATAAGCAGAGCTGGTATGAAATGTACCTCCTCCACACCAACACAAGGGTGCTCCTTAAATGTATGGGTTGCTGGTGGGGTCCTGTTGTGTTCCCGTCTGCTGGGGGTGTAGCTGTTATGTTCCTGACTCTGCCCAACCATTGTGAAGAGAGTTGGGGTAACTGAGGATGACAGGGGATGTTTAGGAGAACCCCTCCCCTCCTCAGTGTCATTCTCTAGGTATCTCTTCTCTTCTTCTGCCTCCTCATCAACGAAGAGTTTGTGAACTTCAATGTCCCTAAAAGCAAAACAACGATAAATCTTAATCTACAATATTTAACTGTAGTAAAGAAAACTTGTCATCCTTATTCTTGGATTCAAGTAACAGACAAAAGATACATTAGTCGATTAAAAACATTGAATTATTATATATTAACTCACGTCTTCTCAGCAGCTTCTTGCCTCCCCCAAACCTCTCCTCTCTCTCTCCCTCCCTTTCTTACTTTCCCCCTCCCTCTCCCCCTCTTCTCCCTCCCTCCCTCCCTCTCACTCCATCCCTCCCTCCCTCTCTCACTCTTCTCCCTCCCTCCCTCTCACTCCCTCTCTTACTCGTCTCCCTCTCACTCCCTCCCTACCTCTCTTTCTCAATCCCCCTCTCTCTCAGGAGACATCTTGATATACCAAGACCAAGCATTCAAAACACCAGGAGACATCTTGATATACCAAGACCAAGCATTCAAAACACCAGGAGACATCTTGATATACCAAGACCAAGCATTCAAAACCCCAGTAGACATCTTGATATACCAAGACCAAGCATTCAAAACACCAGGAGACATCTTGATATACCAAGACCAAGCATTCAAAACACCAGGAGACATCTTGATATACCAAGACCAAGCAGTTAGATCCTGGAAGGACAGCAGAGGGCAGTGTTGAACAGGGAATTCTAAGGTGTGGTCCTGTGACCTGCCATCAGCTGAGATGAAGGAATAATTAACATACTCTAGAGACAAAAACTGACTTTTCTCACACTAGAAAAGTAGGATTTGTGTAGATGCATGTAAATGTGCGTGTGTGATGTTCTGTGTGTCGGTGCATTTGTTCATATCTATGTGCATGACATTCCATCACACCAACATCCAGACACCTCAGACATCTCAGGCACAAGTTACATTTAAATGACACAAAACTGTCAGTAGAGAGAAAAAATAAGACACTGACATATCGTTAATGTGGTCCATAAAGCTGGATGTCTTTTCAAAGAATGTGTGAAATGGAGACCCTCAAGGGAGATGCTTACTATGATTATTCTCTGCTACAACAGCCTAGATGCTGACAACCCAGTTCTTCATTTGACTATATGTGATCTTCTTTCGAATTACATTTAGTTGATGTTAGAATAACTAAAGTAGTTTAAGTTCTATAGAATAACTTTGAGTCATTCATGAATTTTAGTGGTAATTAATTTGATTTACATTGCAGCAACTAATGGGGGCTGGCAAACTGGCCTCTACACATTTGTGATGTATAGGGCGTGGATGTTTTGAGGAGATACTGCACATATACAGTGTCACTGGAAAATATTCAGATCACTTCACATTATCGACATTTTGTTGCGTTATGTATTATAATCCATTTCTGAATAATTACATACATCTTCTTGCCATCAATCTACACACACTACCCCATCATGACAAAGGGGAAAACACATTTTTAGACATGTGTCAATTTATTAAAAATGGGAAAAAAACAGGGGCGTCAACCAGACCTGCGCTTTTGGGGCTCTAGCCCCAGAGGATTTTTGGTTAGCCCAATTTCACTGAACATCTGTGGTGAAACCTGAAGACTCCAGTTCACTGACACCCCCCATCCAATCTGCCAGAGCTTGAGAGAATCAGCAAGGAAGAATGGGACAAACTGCATACCCAAGAAGCCTCCTAACACAAACCTAATACTGCACCTGCTTTAACACATACCAACTCTACAGTGATATATGCTGGTGGTCACATCAAGCTTCTCATCAGCATGGACTGAGCATCTTGTTAAAAGTAGAGATGAGTAGATAATGACCCAAACACAAGGTAGAGATGTAGAGATGAGTAGACAATCACCCAAACACAAGGACCAACAACACAGGAGTCAGTCAATAAAAAAGGTCTCCTACATTGGCCCAGTCAAAGTCCTGATCACAGTCTCATAAAAAATCTGTGGCATTATTCGAAAATTGCACTCAACAACCACCCTGAATCACTTGGAGCAAATCTGCCAAGACGAATGGGCCAATGGGACACTGTACGCAAAGCTGGTACATAAAAGCCTTACGGGAAATTTCATTGTGGCTTTATTTACCTACACAGACAAATGAAGAAGTAATGGCACCCTTCATCAAATGAAGAAAGGTGAATGCAAGAAATAAACCACACAAACGGTGAGTCAGCTCTGAGCCTGTTCCTGTAGTGTGACATGTTTGGCATACACTGTATGAGGGATCTTGGACCACTCCTCCATGCAGCACATTTCAAGAACCTAGACAGTCTTAGGTCTACGCTTCATAATTCTTAAACATTGATTTTGTGGTGCCGCAATAATTTCTGTGTAGATTTTGATGTATGCTTGGGAACATTACTGTCAGTATCATCAGTAATATCACTATTGTTAAAAGGAGCATCCATAACCAAGTCTCAATCTCCTGGCAGAGGAAACAAGCTTTTGGGGTAAAATATCCTGGTACTTAGTGGAATTTATTATTCCATCAATCCTAACAAAACCCCTGGACCACTAGAATAAAAATGCCCCAAAGCCTCAAAGATCCACCACTATACACTTATGTGGGTATCAGGTGCATTTCCTTGTATGTAGTCCCCTTTTTTGGCCAAACATGCCGATGATGTGCATGGCCAAAAAGTTCATTTCAGGTCAATGTCCAGTTCTGCTTGCAATAAGGAATTATCAGACGCAGTAATTGTTTCACAATCTCAAAAACACTGGCTAGCAAGTTCCACAGAATCTCCAAATACAAGTGATATCCTTGTTCTGAAAAGCCTGCCTTTGAGTGTGGGAACAGGATACCTATCAGGCTGTAGTCTTTACAGTGCCAGAGAAAATTTTGAGAATCCAACAGTTCTGTTGAACAAGGACAACCATATCTACCAGCCACTAGTGTAGTTGGCCATTTTGGAAAACACAAATGCCACAGTAATTGCTACAAAATATGACTTCCCTTTACAGATTGTATTGCAGTTTAAGTTGGCTCTATCAAATATAATTTTTTCTTACTAATATTTTCCAACATAAAACCAATATCCCCTTAAGATAATGAGTCTTTTCTTGTCAATAAAAACAGAACAACATTTCAATGTACCATTTGTTATTCAGTAAAATGTTTAAATTGGTCAGGGTTTTGAATTTTGCAATGCACCGTATATTTTTGTATACGTTTAATATGTATCCCTTAGTTTCATGACATTGGTGCTACTGTCTAGAGAATCACTTATTACAAAGATAAAGAAGGACCCTGAGAATTCTCTGTAGTGGCACATTTTTGTTGAGGGTAGGAGTCTATATTTGAGAAAATGTATGTTTGCCATTGTTATAGCCAAGATACAAAGCTTACCTTTAAATCAAATCACATGTATTCTATTAAGATCTTTTTACATCCGCGGTCAAAGATGCCTTTTGAAGCTTGTGCAAGCCAGCAAGCAAAATTGCAAACACTCATTTTAACTAAGTTTGGTATTTGTACAACTCAAATCATTTGGTCTCAACAGACGGTTTAATGACAAGACAATTTCCGACAAAAAGATATTGTCCCAGACCAAATTGAAATTTTGTGCAGCCTGTGAATGTCACAGCTGAAAACTGAAGATACAATGTTGTTCCATAGACTTTGTATTTTCAGACAATATAACAAAAACCTCTCTAAGTTTGAGATTCTACAAATTATTTTGTGATGTTTGTTTTCCTTTCATACACACGTCTTGAAAAACAGTGCATTAGACAGGCCACCAGCTACTTCCTTTGTGATTGGCTTAAACCAGCGGATTAAGGAGAACTTGATGGGCAAGCTGGAAAAAACTGGAAGTCTGAAGTCTGTTTACGCCCAGAGATGTATATTGGAATGTGATGACAACTCCATTTATTAGACAAAAAATTCAATTTTTTTTAAGTCATTAAGCTACCAAGTTAGTTGTTTTAGAATGGGAAAGCAAAAATAGATTCAAATGAAAAACATTCTTGGCAGAGCCCAAATCCCACTATAATTCAAGAAGTATCATATGAAATAGGCCTGCTGTGAATCTCTGCTGGATGCAGCTCATTTCCCTCAAAATGTTGTATAATACGTTGGCAAGATATTAATAAATAATATTTCATTTTCTGTTTAGATGCAATGTGCTGGAGCTGAGAGAACAGCAGGATCAGACCTGTCTGAGTCCACTCCGATGTCAGTGTTTTTCTTTTTGGACAGGTCCCACTGCATTTTTCTCTCCTCTTCCCGTGTGATGGCTTTCACCTCACTATCCTTCGTCCTCTCTGGAAACCTGGGGAAGACAAATCAATCAGCAGCAAATCAGCCATGGAGGGGAAGGGGCTGTCAGCAACATATACAGCAACATACTAACTAGATGAAAATGATGCGTGCAATAATAGCAGGACCAGTCCTGGTTTAATTACTGATAGGGATTTCATTAGCAGGTTGGCCTCTGCATTGTGAAAACCCTGTAACTATCGATAGGAAGGGTCATCCACTTATTTCTAAGAGGATGGGCCAGGAGAAATGAAAAGGAGGGTGAGTGATTAATCTTCACAGGCCTGCACTTTAGCCCCATAGAGAGACGGGGGCTATTGATTTATCTGAGGCAGCGCAAGGCAGCAGCTGAAGAACAATTAAAAATGATAAAAACTAAACCCTATGCAGCCAGTGACTGGGGCTGTACTGACGGCAAAAATCGTACATCAGAGCCAGCATAGACTTTTGAGTACTTTCAGTTTTCCATGTGTTATCATTTTGTAGAAATCAGTCTATAGATGCTGGTGCATGATCAACTGATATCTGGTGAAGATACTGGGTATTGCAAAGCTGCTTGGGGTTCATAATTCCTCCAGACGGACATCTTGAAACGGTGGCCACATAGATTTAGTGTAACAGATTGGGTCTCTTCTTGACTGGTGATAGGAGAGTAGTTACAGCCAAAGACAGACGTTTGGACCTCTTTATTTTGTGTTCCCAAGCCGGATCCCAAGAATGGCTGCCAAGGTAGAGCTATGGACGAAAAAAGTCATCTATGCACCGGCACTAGATCAAAGTTTTTCTTGAGGCATCTCCGATTATTTATTTATTTTCCTGTTGGCTTCCTTAGAGAATGGATAGAGAATGGCCCAATTTGGACATTTTCACTTGGGGGTGTACTCATTTTTGTTACCAGCGGTTTAGACATTAATGTCTGTGTGTTGAGTTATTTTGAGGGGACAGCAAATTTACACGGTTATACAAGCTGTACACTCATTACTTTACATTGTAGCAAAGTGTCATTTCTTCAGTGTCACATGAAAAGATATAATCAAATATTTGCAAAAATGTGAGGGGTGTACTCACTTTTGTGAGATACTGTACATATACTTAATACTTGTACATTTTCTGCCCTCCTCTATTTGTACTTCTGGTTAGACGCAAACTGAATTTTGTTGTACCTTACTTCTACTTGTTCAATGACAATAAAGTTTAATCTAATCTAATACAGTACATACACACACAGACACACTTGTTTTCTATTCTTGTGGGACCTGTGACCTAACCCTAAACCAGAAATCTATGTTCTTTATTCCCAAGCCCTTGCCCTAAACCTAAGTCAAACCTAATCTAGCCCTCAACCTCAGTAACCTTCTCCTCTATATCTACACTTCCCTAATCCCTGATGCCTAACTCTAATGATAAACCTAGCCATTAATGCCTAGACCTAAAGTTAACCTCAATACTAACACTATGCCCAGAAGTAAATCTAATCCCTAAATCAATAATCTTTTTTTCCCTAAAAACCTGATCCTAGAATCCTGCTAAAAAAACATGTGGGGAACAATTTTTCAGGTCCCAAATGGTACACATAGACCTGTATCACACACACACACACAGTTAACAAGAGTGAAATATATTACTAGCCTTTAAGGAGAAAGAAAATCAGTTT
The DNA here is from genome assembly GCA_016801175.1 of Esox masquinongy. Lineage (NCBI taxonomy): Eukaryota > Metazoa > Chordata > Actinopteri > Esociformes > Esocidae > Esox > Esox masquinongy. Next base: position 35,970 of record JACXGI010003922.1, read on the forward strand.
GATGAGAATCTTTTCAACTGAGGGGGAAATGAACAGCTTGACTAAGTGCAGTCTTAATGAGGAGATGTTCCTTTTCTCTTCCCTCCTAGAACTACATGAAGACCGGAGCCCTCCTGAGTCAGAGTCTTAATTAAACAATGTCCAGAACCATCTAGAACTATCAGCCACCCAATAGAGGCAATGTAAAATGAAGCGTTTAGTAGCACACACACACCGAGGTCAGCGATATTCCCTTAATAATTCTTGTTGTCTTTCTCAGGGATAGTGAATGGAGCTACATTTCTAAACATAACAAGTCAACTCCAAGGCAAGAACAGCTCAAGTGTGATGCTGCTGTCTCATCCCTACCTGATGTAGTATGTCTGCTGGTGTACTAGGAAGGACCAGCGGTAAGACACGGACAGAGGGCTACAGTTGGCCATGGTGATCTGGCGCTGGGCCTCTGTGTGGTTCAGTACACAGCCAAAGTCCAGGGACGTGCTGGAGAAGTGGAGGTTGGGAAAGTGGACCTCTCCCTTCAGGCTCACTGTGTCCTGCTGAGGATGGTCTGCGTAGCTCACCTCCAGAAGCCCCTCGGCCACCCGCGTCACACGGTCCTGGCGGTAAGAGGGGTCAAAACGTACCCAGAGCTCTGACCACGCTCCTACAGCCAGCACCAGGGTCTGCAGGCACAGACAGTGGGATACCTGTAAGTCAACAGTAAGCAGTACCCCAAAAATGTCCTCTAACAACACGAAGTATGAACTGAGGCTATTACATCCCTATGCTGTACTGGACAAGTTCTAGGAGGATGGGATGCAATATACCTTAGAAATAACAAATGACTGTTCACCATGCTGGTCACACAGGCCAAAGGGCTCAGCCACAGTGACTTGTAGGGACAGGGCTAGAGATGACACATTCCTCAGGAGCAGCTTCTCATATAGAGGAACCAGAGAAGCACCTGGAGTCTGGGGAGGGAGGACAACAGTCACACATTCAGAAATCAAACACACAAACACCACAGAAACACAGAAACCACAGCACTGACTGCAAGGATGAAAACTAAAGAGGCTGGGAGCATGCCAACTGACTCTAGAGGTTGGCAGCCAACTGACTCTAGAGGCTGGGAGCGTGTCAACTGACCTTAAAGGCTGGGAGCCAAGTGACTCTAGAGGCTGGCAGCCACCTGATTCTAGAGGGTGGGAACATGTCAACTGACTCTAGAGGCTGGCAACCAACTGACTCTAGAGGCTGGGAGTGTGTCAACTGACTCTAGAGGCTGGGAGCCAACTGACTCTAGAGGCTGGCAACCCACTGACTCTAGAGGCTGGGAGCATGTCAACTGACTCTAGAGGCTGGCAGCCAAATGACTCTAGAGGCTGGCAGCCAACTGACTTTAGAGGCTGGCAGCCAACTGACTCTAGAGGCTGGGAGCATGTCAACTGACTCTTGAGGTTGGCAGCCAATTGATTCTAGAGGCCGGCAGCCAACTGATTCTACAGGCTGGGAGCATGTCAACTGACCTTAAAGACTGGGAGCCAACTGACTCTAGAGGCTGGCAGCCACCTGACTCTAGAGGGTGGGAACATGTCAATTGACTCTAGAGGCTGGCAACCAACTGACTCTAGAGGTTGGGAGCGTGTCAACTGACTCTAGAGGCTGACAGCCAATTGACTCTAGAGGCCGGCAGCCAAATGATTCTAGAGGCTAGGAGCATGTCAAATGACTGTAGAGTGGAGCATGTGTCAATAGTCAATAGAGGAGGGGAGCGTGTGTCAATTGACTAAAATACCTATATAAAAGCTGCCCTTTAGTCAATAACTTCTTAAAGGTTAAGCAAAGCAAAAAGAACCCAATCTATAATCTCTATCCATCCCTCCTTTGAGTGGGAAACACAATTTACAGCAGGCCTTATACATGGACAATTTATTTTCTGTCTCTCTTCCTCCTCTTCAGTATATTGCATTTATTTTTTGCTGTCCTTCCTTTCCCATTCCTCTCTCCTATCTCCATTCCTCCCCCCTTCCCTCCCCCATCCTTTTCCCTCTCTCTAATTGCTTTATCCCAGAGAGCTCCTCTGCACAAGCAGCCTGTAAATCCAGAGGCAAGGCTGTCAACACAGATGAATGGGACAGAGTCAGATAAAAGAATGCCATTGAAATAAATTATCATTTTCAGCAACAGGACCTGAAAGCAGCTGCCAGGAGATGTGAGATATGTGTAAAAATATGCACACGTTCAGTACGGAAATGGGCGATAATACAAACAGTGCACTAGAGTTCGTGTTTGTGATAATAAAAGTGAAATATGGCTGACAGAAAATGTATTCTATTATGATTATAATGGTGACTCCTCATTCTCATTGAGAATTCAATCAATCTGATGATATGGGATGGAGAGTGTTTTTTCGTTAAACCCATAAAATCCTTAAATAGAACTTAGCCAATAGTGTGTTTGTATGCAGGTTGAAACATACTGCAAGAAGTGGAATAATTTTTTAGACCTCTAAACCTCTCTGGTCAACAATTCCTCCTGTCCATTGGGCACATAACTATTGGTTAAACTACAGAATCTGGGGCAAATCATTTGTGCTCTGTCAGAAACATTGCCATCTTTTCATCATAGATCAGGAAACTGATGCAGAAGTGTACAGTATCATTTGCTAAGCTCATCCGACACTGGAGATGGAGAACATTGTATAAACACACAGACCCACTGATCTGTTGCACACTAAACGCCTTCATTGAACAATTGACTGATCTACGGTCTAATGGTTCAAGCGTTACGAAACGTGTGTCATTGGGCGTGGATACTGTAGCTACACTGTTATTGAAGGAACGTATGACAAGAATTCAATGGACCAAAGCTTCAACGCACTTGCCCTGAGGTTTGTTTCTGTTATGTAAGGTGCCCTACATGGACAAATAAACATATAAAAGTACAGTGTACTGTAATAGTATTACTCTATTATATAGTATAGTATTCAGTCACAATGTATTGTGAAAAACATTACAGCGTATAATGTAGTAGTGTTTTGCATACTGTAGTGGTGCTGTAGGAGTGATGTTGCATAGTGTAGTTGTACTGTAGTTGTGTTTTTGCATAGTGCAGTACTGCTGTGGTAGTGATTTTGCAAATATGACTGCAGTATCCTTTAGCATTCACTGTGTTGTTTTACTCTGGCCAACTTCTTCAGCAAGAAGGCACGAGAGGGTGTGGTATATGGACAATATACAATGGCTACGGGCTGTTCTTATGCACGACCCATATACAGTCCTTAGCCATAGTACATAGGCATTACAGCAAAAACCCTTGAGGTTGGGGTTGGCAGGATGGAATGAAGGCCAGGTGGGCAGTCAAGCAGGTATGTAGGTAGGACTGGAGTCTTAAAGGCTCGGTTCAGGATCTCAGTCATGGGTGGCGCAATGTGTGATACGGGGACTGTAATGGGCAAAGCATATGTAAATCAAATATTAGAACACCAATACAGAGTGTAGTGCCGTATTGTTCAGTATACTATAAAATGATAGTTGAGCACTGCATGTTTCTGGGACGCTAAAGTGTGTAGTATTCTACATTATAAATTGTCTGGTTCGAACCCTGAATAATAATTGGCTGAAAAAGGTGGTATGAGACCATAATCACAACAATGAACTTCAGAGTGTTTTACAGGCACTCTGTGTTGCGTCGTGCATTAGCTGTGCTCTATCGGCTGCTGTATATACCACACTGTGCACCTTATTGTTCATTGTTACTACAGTTTACCACAGATTACTAGTGATTGATGTTACATACCTTCTCCATGTAGAAGCTCAGCTGCTGGGAGGAGATGTCCAGGACTGGAGAGACAAACCGACAGCTAACGTCCACTGTCATGATGCGCTCCTTCCCACTCTGGTGACCTATGATGGCATGACACACTAGCTTCTCTCGAACCACCTAGGTTACAAAACAGCTATTCAGTGCACGAAATTCCATTAGCTCAACTTTAACCCGCGCTGTAATCTCGTAGGTACAAATGTGACATTGTTTTCTGTAGCTACCCAACAGAAATACAGCCACGTCTTGCCCTGCCAAAGCATTTCTCAGAAACACCCACACTCTGCTTTGCTCATGCTTTTCTGAATTACAACCTCACCATTTCCATTCAAAGATACAGGGGATCAGCTGAGGCTACAGTGGTCTGGGCTTATCTCTGGGTCTCACTTCTTTCCCTCTCCTGTTCACTATTCAGTCAATAAGGAGTCAAGGAGCCATGAATCCCAGTAATGCCCCAGAGAGGATGTCAATACCCAGGCCTGTGCAGCGTGACTATTGGAAGATTAAGGGGAGCTTTCAACACCTTTATCTTTGTAGTATTCAACCTTGATCCCCTGTGGTGTGATCCGACAGGCTAGCAAACAGTGCTCTTACTGTATTTCACCTTTGTCTAAATGTTAAGAACTGATATGTAAACATTGTTATACTATTTACATACTACTTCTCGGAAGTGAAATTACGGCTGCCGACGAAAACAAATATTCTTTTTTCCCCACAAACAAAACGATCCAATCCAGATATACTTTTTTTGAGGCGTCTCTTGCTTGAGGGAGAGTGTAGGTTCCCAGACCTCAACAAAACCTCCAGGCTGTGTGTGTGATGGAGAAGTGTTTGCCACCAGTGTCTCATGTTCCCACCTGCGGCGAGTCAGAGGAGCCCTCCAGCACCACGTCGGCTGTGTGTCCCGGGGCCAGCTCCAAGCGCATGGGGTGCAGGCCAAACACTGGCCCGTCTACAACCAAGGCAGCCAGGGATCTGCGGCCAGCCTTTCCCTCCCTGCTGGTGTTGGCGGGTGTGGGGCCTCTGCGGTGGAACTGGGGATACCCTTCTGTGGTCCAGTACAGCTGGTGGGAGCGTCGACCTCGGTTGGTCAATCTGAAATGGTACTGGCATGGTCTGGAGCTGGGGGGGTCAAGATGGCCAATACACAACGTTACAGGGGAGGGATTTGAATGACGGATTTAACAGGATACGTAAAGCACGCCACAGGCGTGTACACCCTCCCAACGGCGCCTACCTGAAATGGGCTCCCAGGTCCAGACTGGGGGCAAAGGGGCGGTCGGTGACAATAGTGGTGCCCGTGCCAGTGGCAGACAGAGGGATGGTGTGTGTTTCACTGTTCTGGATAGAAAGGTGCAGCTTGTCCTGGAAGTGCAGGGTGTCATCCAGGTGAGCCACCAGCTTCAGCTCCAACGTCCCCAGGGGTGGAAGGTCTCCCTCATCAGGCTCCACCCGCCACAGGGACCTGGTGCGCACCTGCATCCGTACGGACGGCTGATGTTGCATCAAAGGTTCGTACGTCTAAAAAGCTCTGACAGTTGTAACGTTTTACGTAGTGTGCTGTGAGCCAAAACATAGAGATGGTATTCATGTACCTCCATTATGTTTGATTTAGGCTTTTGTAAGTATATGTTTGTTATGTTAATTCAACATCCTCAGGTTAGCCAAACATCGAGGTGTTTAGCCAAAGGCAGTCAACTTGCAGTGAACCTTTCTAAGTTTGAGCACTTCTCCTGGAGGGACTGGGTGCATTTAGATTAGCCAAGAAATAAAATGAGGGCACCACACAAGAACCATTTTGACTGCTTTAGAAGAACCTTATCTGGCTCCCGGAGCAAGCAGTGTTTTAATGAGGCCATGTGCTAATAGTTATGTCCGGGCTCCCCCAGTCTCTTCCCTTTCCCACTGTCTTATCTGGGACTCTTGGGAGTTTATGGGAGGCAGAGCAAGGCTGCCGTGGGGAAGCTCACTACTCATCTGACAGTTAACAGAGACTGTGAAGCTGCTAATTGAAGCCATAACAGACAGGCTGGGGGTTTATCAGATCCAAAGCCCAAAAGCTGTGTTGAAATAGATAAAAGTATTGACACAAAGAATCTCCCAGAATCCTAATTTCTGACTATCAGATTTACTGTAAAGTATTTCCTTCTAATTCAGTTTTAAAATGGAATCTTTATCTAAAAGTAAATATAATCTAAAGAAAGCTTTCCCCGTCCTACTGTACTCCATTCCAGATTTCTGAGTGATTTAAATAGATTTGCAATTGATTCAATACAGAAATAATCCAAAAAGAAAAAAACATTCATCTTCTCTTTCACCAAGACTTCAGCCTTGTTCACATCAGCAGATAAGCCCAAAGTGCACTAGCAGCTCTCATAATATATCGTAACTATTAGCTGAAAGAGGATTAAAATCAATTTTCCATGCAGCAGCATACTGATTGATGTGTTTGCACATAAAGTTTTAATTGGGATTTTCAGATTGAATCCAGCACTGGGGCCGTGGCGTTGGCTGTCTGATTGATGATGCTTTATTTATCCACCACACCAAATGGCCCATCCAACTATTGTATCTGGAGGCATCCATGGACTTAGCGGAACCATTACATCATCTGACTGCCATCACAACATTTGCTTTTGAACTGAAACCACCCAGACAGTCTGAGGGAGCTCAGTGTATGCAGGTAAAAGGTTATGGCAGAAAGGCACTTCAATTCTCCGCCAACAAACTCGAGTCTTCCTTCTAGAAAAGCAAAGGGCAGAAAAACTCATAACTTCCTGTACAGTGATATTGGCTATCCCTTGGATTTAATTGGAGTTTCAGTGTCCACTCGGGTGTGGAGGAGACCTTATTGAACAGAGCATGGTCTGCTGGCCACAGTAGATGCTCTTGATGGCAGCAGTGATTTAGAACCATCCGATTATGGATCATAGCTCCTGATTAATCACCATCAACAACATTATCACACGCTGAACATACTGAAGGCACATCATCTAGGTAGGACACAGAGAGTAAGATTAAGTTCCCTATACTGTATGCTTTATCAGATGCTTGGAAGGGATTAATCATACACCTCACTGACATACACATTTACAGCCAAACTGTGAGACGGGATGAGGAACGGGTTTTAAGATGTCGATTCACAATGGTTATATTCTAACAGCGACTACACAGCGTATTTCATTATCACTTGCAGAACGTGTGTGATGTCACCTAATTTATGAGGGCCCCGCACAGCATAGGACATAAATGCACAAATTTGTAACTGTATCGTTCGGTACGGGTGGCTGTTTCACGTTGACCCGAATGAATAGGCCTACATTTGAAAACTTTCTGAAAATAAATAGCTTGCGGGGCTGTGTAAAGTTTCCCTTGAAGAAAACTGAGCTGGGAAAGCTATTCCGCGTAAATGGGAGCCTTTGCACAAGTCGTAATCAAAGTTGCAATATTTGTTGGAGCTTTTCCAACTTCAGTTTTGTGATCCAAACACGAAAACAAGAACAGCTGCAATGGAGAGTAGTGGTAGGCTATTGATAAACCTACAGCGTAGGATCCTCCAGCTTAATTTAAAGCTCCAGTTTAGCAGCCTTTTGGCATTCCAGTAAATTATAACGATGACTGACAGAGATTTGCTGATAAAACAATTACTGTATGTTGCCACTTGTTGACGAAAGTAACAAGTGAACGATTCATCTTTTTGACCAACTTATTCTTCTGATTTGAGAGTAATGAGTGTTTCTGTAGTGACTCATTCAACTAAATAGTTCACTCGTACAGCTACCAGGGGATCTGTACAACACAAGTCTTCCTGATGGTCAGCGTTCTTTTACTGAACGATTCAAAAAGACCCGAGTCGGTACAAACACTTGAACTTCCTAGAACTAGTTGACGCATCTACGCCGACATCAATCCGTTTCAGAATCCTCGGAAACAAAATGGAAACGCAAGGGAACAAGAAAACTTTTTGTCCCCAATGATTTCAAGCAACCATTAGCAGTCAAACTGGGCTAAAGACATAAAAGCAATGGCTGGGTGGGTGTGTGCGCGGCCGCAGATAAGCACCTGCACTGCGGTTGAGAATAAAGAGTTTCAGCACTATTTCAGCAAACAAGTAGGCCTAGTACCCATATGATTGAAAAACAATGTTTGTGCCATGTTCACATATTGCACTGTTTTTAGACTGTGATCTCATCAAGCATTATATATTCTTCCTGAATTGGTGTTGTGTCTTTTGCCAAATAAATTAATAACTGATAATCAGTAAGTCTTGACAATACATTTTTGCACTGTATCGAAAATGTACCAAACCATGACAGGACGCAATACGTCCTGTACCTCGGGTTAGGCGTACCGTTACAATACGTCCTGTACCTCGGGTTAGGCGTACATTACAATACGTCCTGTACCGTGGGTTAGGCGTACCGTTACAATACGTCCTGTACCTCGGGTTAGGCATATATTACAATACGTCCTGTACCGTGGGTAAGGCATACCGTTACAATACGTCCTGTACCTCGGGTTACGCGTACGTTACAATACGTCCTGTACCGTGGGTAAGGCATACCGTTACAATACGTCCTGTACCTCGGGTTAGGCGTACTGTTACAATACATCCTGTACTGTGGGTTAGGCTTACATTACCATACGTCCTGTACCGCGGGTTAGGCGTACATTACATTACGTCCTGTACCGCGGGTTAGGCGTATATTACAATACGTCCTGTACTGTGGGTAAGGCATACCGTTACAATACGTCCTGTACCGTGGGTTAGGCATACATTACAATACGTCCTGTACCGTGGGTTAGGCGTACATTACAATACGTCCTGTACCTCGGGTTAGGCATATATTACAATACGTCCTGTACCGTGGGTTAGGCGTACCGTTACAATACGTCCTGTACCGTGGGTTAGGTGTACCGTTACAATACGTTCTGTACCGTGGGTTAGGTGTACATTACAATGCGTCTACTGAGAGGGGATACCACAAGCAAACTGACATTCAATAATAACATCAGACTTACGTTAGTGAGGTTTAATAAAAATGATTGTTTTGAAAAATTGCATTTTGAAGAGGTTTCGAATGGAAAACACTGCAAGACAGAAAGTTTAGTATATATGCATGGCATAATAGAAACAGAAAGTATGTTTAGTTGTTTAAAACTTTCATTTTATTTTGCCAACCAGTATTACCTGGCTCTTTGCCATGGTATCGAACGACTGTAATGTAATTCCAGAAAAATGGCCATCAATTGATACTTGAAAATGTTTGGTAAAAATGCCTGCCTGATCAACACAGCTCTTTAGGCTTAGAGGACAAATGAGAGTAACAGCATTTCCGCACCACTGCCCTGTAAGGTTTTTTTGCGCAATCCATGGACGTGTGTGTGTGTGTGTGTGTGTGTGTGTGTGTGAGGACTGTAGTCCTTCAAGGCCCCAACATAGCAGGATTCCAATCACTATGCTGTTTTGCACAAAACAGATTCAAGTCAGAGCTGGTAAATGAACAAGATAACCAACCGAAATAGGGAACAGAGGGAAGTAGAACATCATGCACAGTGTCTTCATTGTTAACCCAATGTACATTCTGTCTACCACTACAAACCCAATTTTACGCTGCAAGTACACACTATCGAAAATACTCATGAGACATGACACAGCAAACTATGCCCCATAAATTGCAATAATAATTAATTATTGTTCATTGCTACGTATCTAATTGTTGCCTGTTGTTAAGGACCGTGATGTTTTAGGAGGACAGACACAACATGGTAATGAGTAAGGGTTGATGAGCTGATTGGATTGCACTGGCAGGTCTAGAATGCTAACAAAGCATTGAACCAATTAACTAATTAATTACACACTAAATTAGGTTGGAAACTAATCAGAGGCACCATGTAGCAGTAAATGAGCATGGAGGGAAATGCAGACAATGAAGAGAGATTAAAAGATGACATTATTTTAGCTGTCAATTTCGGTGAGGGGGCTGCCACACATGGGCGCTATTAGGGGCAACTGGGAAGGGATTTTATCTAGCAACCTTTCCATCCACCTAACAACCTTTAGGGCCAACAGAGTCCAAAGCCCTGTCCACATCAAACGTAAGCACTCTGTCTTGAAAGGAAACGTCACTTTTTTCTTTTTTTAATAAAAAAAAAAATCTCGGGTGAGGGACTGGCTCTCCGTATTGTGCCACAGACCGAACATTTCACCGCCCAAACGGTAGCTAAACAACCATGCGTGACTGGCATGGAGGTTGTAATGAAATACTGGATGATGTGAACAAGGCAGAACAACCTTTCAGGTCCGAGACAGAGAGAGATGGGGGGGGGGTTCACCCACCATGTGTGCAACAAAGTGTGCCGGAATCGGGGACTGGTTTGAGAGCTGGAGAGTTCGGAAAATGTCGGTCAAAACTGGTATACTGCCAAAGTCCACCTCAGTGGACATCACATGGACAACCGGACCCTCTCCGATGCAGAATAACTGCACTTCCTATGGAATTGGGAAGAATTTAGGAAGACCAGGGCATTAATGCAAAACCACACACAGTCAACTCTGTCATTACAATGTCATTGCGGTCAAGCCAGGCTACATTTGCTAACCAGACATAATCTCACCAGAGGAGGCTCTTTCCTGCCAAACATAGCGATTGGTACAGTTTGGTGTAGTCTGCCAACCGTCTTAGTCTGCAACTTCAAGGGGATGTCCACTGTTCCATGGGGCTGAATGACCCCTCTTGGGTGGGTGCTGGAGTAGAGCAAGGAGGGGTTCTCCTCATACTCCTGGAGGAGTGCAGACACAGCGTCAAACACCCGAAGCACGGAAACAGTAAGTGGCCTAATTAACGTCTGTAAATGACAACAGATTGGCCCCTGGGCACTGATTAAAATACCAAGCAAAGAGTGAAAGACAAACGGCTGGCAAAGACACACTCTCAAAAACAATTAAGACATCTTACCTGGAAGTGGAGGCCGTAGCACGCAGGCAGGTCACTGTCATTTGTCAGCCTGACTGACTGCTCGTAAGGATAATTGAGGAAACACCTCTGGAACTGTAGTACTGGGGTATCCAGAAGAACATTTGGGGTGACACATCTGAGAAAACAGACCCAACCTTAGTACCAACCTGCCTTGTTACACCTACTTTAGGCCGGACCAACAGAACCATTCTGCCTATGAACGTACTGTACCTGTCCACAATGTTGTGTTGATGTTATATAACAGCTGTCTAAGAGTGAATTGAATGAAAGTGTTCTAAATCACAATGTCTGGATGAGAACGTGCTTCAGAATGATTTGTCCCCACACCATTAATCAGACATTAGCTGTTGTCTCTGGATTTAGGCCTCTAACCTCGCATTGATTGGCAGGGCCAGCACCTCCTCCCCCACTCCTTGTACATCCACCACCAGAGCCAGGTTGTAGCGCTGCACATTGTTGGAGCACAGGGTCACCTGCACAGGGAGGTACACAGTGAACACACTGGTAAGACAGAGTCCGTGGGGATGGGCTTACTCAGCGAATATATCCACAGTTTACACCAAATCACAGACTCCTCAAAGTTTTTACCTGTCAACATTTTGCAATCATGTTTCTATTTGGCCTTTCGTTTCTACTTCTTGAAATGTTACATAGAGAGGCACCCTACCTGTCGGTCTATCATCAGAGGAAGTCAATATGCTGAGAGAACACTGCTTGCCCCAAAGGGCTTGTATCTGGGGAGAAACACTTATCTCTGCACCATCCATACAGAAGTAACTTTCTATACTCTGAAAGGTTAGCCAGAGCCCATTTCATCTGCTAAGGGAAAGATTATCTTTCCCCAGCACATTTGACTCTCTTTGACCTCCTCTACATTTTCTACTCTTGTAAGAGAACTCATTAGAGTCGCAGAGTGCCGCTGTGCTGTCATTTGGCTTGAGAGGACAGCCGCGTACTGCAGACAGCCAAAGGAAGGCAGCAAACAAGGAAGACATCCTATACAAAGGGCATAAGACAGCTGCACAGATTTTCCTGTCCTGCCAGGCGCAGCATTGCTGACAGTCTCAAGTGATGGAAAAATACCAGTCTTCCATTGATAAGAAAAAACTAGCCTACGACAAATACACAGAGTAACCAGAGGAAACCAGGAAGATGTAATAATCTGAGCTCTGCAGAGCCACAGTAAAACCCATACAGTTTTCCTAGGCCTTTATCTGCAGCAGATGTTTTAATTTAAACTTCTCCTTAGGATTATTTAAATGACGGTCAGTCCCTTTCAGCCGGTGTCACTGACTCAAGCTGTTGCAATGAAGGATTCTAATGAAAGATTTGTTTGTGCCGTATGGCAAATGAAAAAGCTACAACACACACACACAGCATTCATTAGAAAACTGACATTAGAAAACAGACAAACTTGACTCACACTCTTTTTACGGCAAACGAATTAGCATATTTTTATTGTAATCATGTTCACATTATATGGTTTTGCTTAATTATTATTATGTCTAAGAAGCAGATCATAGGTCACTTCCTGGTCATGCCCCCTGCCCATTTGTTACCTGGATGTCAACTGATCCCTGAGGACGCACGGTTCCTGAGGCGGGTCTCACAGTGAATTCAGTGGGCTGATCTGCACCACTACTGGATCCCCACTCCGTTCTACTGAGGTCTGAAACCTGGGAGGTGCTGGTGATGCTGGGAGGCCCACTGCAGTCACCTGGAACCCTCAGGCCAAAGGTGACTGGAATCAGTGATGTGTTGTTTAGACTGCAGGTCAGGGTGTGAGGAAAACCTGGAGGAAATGAAGAATAAGGAATGAAACAGAGCATAGGGATAGCGGTTAGAGCTTTGGGCAGGTAAACGCAAGGCAACGGGTTCAACTCCATGAGCTAACAATGTCAACAGTCTGTGCTAGGGCGGCTAACCCTACTGTAACGTTTAGTTTCTGTTTTATCAGTATCTCCAATGTGCTGTTTGATGAATTGACCCTCAAGCCTAACACAAGTGTCTAGTGGTGAATAATAGGCAGCATTGATGAGGATTAATGAAAAACAAACTGTAGCTAAACTCACCGAAGGACACATCCCCAAAGCTGAGCTCTGAGACGTTGAAGTGAAACGTGGGCCCCATTACACAACCCCTACAAGTGATAAAATACCCATGAAATACAGAATAAATCTTTGCTGACCAGCAAATGTGAAGGTCACTCGGCAATGCATAATAATTAAAGAAAAACAGGGTTGGGCAAGTATAAAACAACTGAAGAAAAAACAAGATTAATCAATTTCTTGGATGACAGTGTGGAAGGGTAATTCTGTAATCCTTACACTCAGCACTCCTCAACAGTAATGCATCTTAATCAATGGGTGGTGCCAAGACTGGCAGGTGTGTTATGGAAATAAAGGGATTTTGATCACTGTTTTCTTTGTACAATTTAAAACACAACTTTTAGGAGTCACTTACTTAAACCTAGGGCTGGTTTCGTGTACAAAGATTAAGCCTAGTCCTGGACAAAAAAAAATCAAGCTCAAAGGAAATGCTCCATTGAGCTTGATTTTTTGTCCAAGGCTAATTTTAATCTATGTCTGAAAAACCGGCCAAAATTTGTGTATGAAAATGTGCTCATCAACTGGCACGGTCAGAATGAACAAATATTCAAGCACTCAGAAGACAAAGCCTTCGGTAGATTGACGTGCATGTAGGTCATGTGTTTTGCGAACCTAGCTGCTGGGGCATGGATAATGGGGTGATAGATGTCTCTGGACATGCCCATCCATGCTGCCTTGGGGTGATGTACTGTACAGACTGTAACAAGACAACCATGGAGACGTAGAAGCGTATGCTGAGATAGATGAGGTGAAGGGCTGAGGGAGGGTTACCTGAACGTAAGGCTGAGAGGCTGTGGGTTTCCCCGTACAGTGATGAGGAACTCCTCAGAAAAGTGCCCCAGGGTCCTGCAGGAGAAGCATACCTCCAGGGCGTGGCAGGCCCCAGGAGGAACCATCCCCTCGGTGGGGCTGAAGGAGAAACACTGGCCAAACGAGGAGCTGGGAGGCACAAGCTGGAATGGGGCCTCAATCAGAGAATTATTAGACAGAAGTACCTAAAAGAGAGTGTAAGGACAGTGGAGTCAAATCAGGCTGAATCGGAGACAGAAACCCAATTAATGTAAATGTAGAATGACTAACCATGCACCATTAGTGTTTGTTATATAATAAATACAATTTTATGTAATCCATATTCACATGTAGCGACTGTAAGGGAGTGCAGTTGAAGTGTGTGGATATTCCAAAGTATATTCCATTCATTACACATATTCCATGCTATATTCCATTTATCTACACTTGTTTCTGTAGAACACATAAGCTGACAATACATGAACCAAACATCCTTGTGAGTGGTGGGAACCAGTTTCACAGGGGCTCGTACAGTAAGGCTGCAACAACTGTCCTAAAACACCAGGCGCTGAATGGGCAGGCAGACTTTAAATAATTCATCTAACAGAGAGTTTAAACAGAGCCTGCCAGGTGCTGTTCTATTAAAAGACTAACAGTTAACACAATTATTCTTCAATTATTCAACGATAAAGCATGGGCATCTGCAGACTAGCATCAGCAGTAATGTGATTTCTTTTGTGAGCCATATCTTATAACAGAAGATAATGAGAGCTGCTTATGTATTACATTATCTTTCCGGTCTACGTTTTCTGGAACACTTTTTACACTATCAATCTAAGTAGTGGCAAAAACTAATAAAATGTATAAAACAAAACACTCAATTTTTAATGCGGTATATTTAAGTCTAGGTTTTTCGGCGTTGTTTTATTTTATGTGTTTATGATTATTGTTCGTAAAGTACAGTTCTTAACTAAGATTACCTCATAGCTGTGCTGGGAACCAATGAAGATATTACCCATGTCAAGGAGGTCAAAGTTGAATTGCAATTTGGGGCCTACTCCCTCCCCCTTTATTCTTAGAGGTAGACGCAACTCACGGCCTGAATATCAAAGAGCACAAAGTCAAAGAAGACAAAATACACAAATTTAAACAAACAAGCATGTCTGCACATCTGCAGCTCACAGATGTGTAAATGAAATATTTGGACATATTATACACTGCCATAAACACTCAAGGACTTGAGATATCAAGGTCTCCACCTGCCAATGAAACTCTTTCAGGTACATTCAAATGAATGGAAATCTGATGTCCAGCACTGGAAATATAGACACCAAATGCAAATCAACTAACTTCTTTCCCAGTATGAGAGGATGAAAATAAAATAACATTGAGGCTTTCCCATCAATTTGCTATTTTATTGCTTTTTATCACATTTCATGCTCGTGACATCCTTATAAGTGGATTCTACATGTCACTATTATTGCTTCAGATTAGTTAATCCCTGAGCCCTCTCTATAAAATATTATCTGATCAAACACTTCACCTGTAATGTCACAGTACACTGTCTGCTGATAGATCTTGGCTTCATGTGGTTTGAAAATGATGTTGACCTCTGAGGTGGTGTTTGGCCAAATGTCCCCCTCCTGAAGAGAATAGAAAGGCAAATACAATAGGCAACCTTGAACACTGTGCATCTTATATTAGCAGCAGAATTACTAAAACTCCACTGAAAAACAGTGATAAGTTGATAAGATAAGTTATATAGGTGTTGAATTTGTCGATGCTATGACCTTGTCAGATACTATGAGAAAGTATTACGGTACTGAATTATTCTGTATATGGAAAGACAATGAATGACTGACGAAAGATACGGTATGCATAAAGATAAGGTCCAAATGACAGTGTCATTGTCAAATAGATGAAGTCATCCAGTGAAAAAGAAAGCAGCTGGGTGCTAATGAATGTAGCACTTAGAAAGACACAAATGCAATCATAATCAGCAGAGCTCTGTAGAGCAGAAGGACAACGTCTCCTTAGGGTAACAGTGGGTTTCTGGCCTGGCCTCACTGTGCTGACAGAGCAGCACGCCTCTTCAAGGTGCTTTACAGGATATCTGGATGCAGTGTTTGACTTTTGGATTCTTGGCTTCTTTTTTTAGACGACTTGCTTTTCTTGGAAGTTTGTGTTTGCATTCCACTTTGTCCCAATCTCTAAAACCACACGTGGGCAGCAGAGACAGTGAGGCATCAAGGGCAAATGATGGTGAGACTTCCCTGAGGACCTGATGTGATAACAGATGCCTGGGGCCAGTTGGGTGTCAGGATGGATGAGAGCCTGAGTGGCTGTCTCCACAGGGCATCTCAGCCCATCGGTCAGACTCAGATACAGCCGGTAAAATCAGGTGAGGGGTCTGTTTTGATTTACAAGGCCACACTTCTGACTCAGCATGGATAAAGTCTACCAGTGTTTTTGGAAACAATACTTCTAACACACAAAAGAACACGTGACCCTTTACAAATGCTCACACTCTAACAAAAAAACAAATTCAACATACAACAAACAGGAATGGGGTTATAGAATATCCAGCAATATCCAAGGGACTTTACGACTGCAGTGACTCACCGTCGGGTGGCAGAATTATAAGCAGAAAGTGTTTTATATTTATTTTTAAAGGTTTCAGGTATTTCATCAATGCGGTTAGGTTTGCCTTCCAGTTGGCATAGCTACTGCTGTGTAAGTAAAAGTGATGCCATTTGAAAATATTTGTAAGTATAGGAACTATCAAATAATGCACTTTGCATGCACCCGACGACTCACAAAGGTCTATAATCCCTGGGGGTGATTTAGTATCATGTATTTCAGCTTCTGTGACCCCCTGTACTATAACGTAGCCTGCATTAAACCAACACATAAAGGTTTTGTTAAATGGTTTGTCAATAGGGAACAAAGCTACAGTACCAGGGACCCTTGGCCTCCCTATAACAAGCCATTCGCTATCAGACCAAGGTGAAATGTCCTCCTCTTCCTTGTTTGCATTACACACCAGAGGTTCCACTATGATGTAGTTGTCAGAGGAGGGAAGCTGCTCCTCCATCAGTTGCCGGCGGCGGTTCTGGAAGGCCCGTGACAGCAGGGATAGTCGGTCACGTACAGTGGGGTCTGCATCACACTCCGTCAGGAACTCATCCATCTCATCCTCCTCCTCCCGCTGAAGCTCTGAACTCAACCTAGATCATGAGTTGGGGATTAGAAGCACCTTACATGCATTTATACCTTACATGCATTTATACTTTACATACATTTATACCTCACATTCATTTATACCTTACATGCATTTATTCTATACACGCATTTATCTGGACTCAGCATCAAGCTTTTTAGCTAACGTTCACTTCACGTTTGTTCACCCTAACAAAGCAGGCTTGAAAATGAAACGTCTGCTTCCTAAACACCGGATGCTTCCGGTTTCTGACAGCTTCTGCTAAGGCTGGTTTACAGTAAATCAATGCCCGTTCATTTATTGATCCCATATAAATTGTAACGCACATCAGAGCTACAAAGTAGTGACATTCCACCTTAGCTTCTGCTCCTTCTCCTCCTCCTCGCTGGCAAAGCTTTTCCACTGATAGTGGACAATAGTATCACTCCTGTTCACTATGGAGACTGAGCGTTGGCTGGCCATGGATATGTAGGTTTTCTCCAGTGTGACAGTGTTCCTGTCCAGCCTCACATTTACATCTGCAGATGCTCCATACAGACTGATGTAAATATCCTCCCCTGAGGGGAAAAAATAAAGCCAGACAAACACAAACTGAGTTATATAACTAATCACAAACACTGTAGATGTGTGATTATATACACCACTAGGAAAGGGGAGTAAAAACACTGCAGAAAATAAATGCTAAACAGAAGTAATTTTTAACAACATCTACAAATGACATGGGTCAAAATTATTTACACCCTTGTTTTCAATACTTTAGCAACATCCACTTGCAAGGCTAACGACACTGAGCCTTTTCTAATACGTAAATAACTTCAGCGCTTTGTTTTGGTTGACTAGTTTGCTTACATTCAAAACAGGGCCGTGGTGCTTTAGCAGAGATCCTGAGCTGACCCCACCCTAATGATTGAACCGAGCCAAAATTGAACCCAAAATGAAATAGGCTGGTATTCAATTTGCATCCTGGGTATTGTGCTAAGCAGCCATCAAAACTTCACTTAGCTGAAATATGGTATGTTAGATTCAGAGTGCACTACAAGTAAACACAATGGGATGCTGTAGATCATTATCCAACAGGGTATATTATTCAATAACAACAAAAATCCACAACAGTATAGTCACATTTTACATTATTCATATTTTCTTCAAAGCCAAATGAGCTCAATCCATCAATAAAAGTGGACCTGAAGCAGAGAAGCCCTATTGCTGATTGACAAACAAATGAAATGTCCCTGGGCTCAGCAGAGCAAGAGTTGGAGGAGGAGGTGTGCAGGAGGGCATCTGTGTCCCAATTCCTTTGAGAATGCATTGACTAAACACATGAATAGTCTTTACCACTGCATCAATGGCATACTGACTGACTGTTCCTACAGTTAGCAGATAGCTAACATTCAATTATTTTTGAACTTATTATCCTATTGTTTTGACAATACGCCAATATTATGTTTTCTATTTATGATGTGCTGTATTTAGCTATACCTGCACCAAAACTAGCGTTCTTTCACAGATTGTCCTCCATATTCTCTTTAAATAGTGAGCCAATAAGCTTTCAGCACGTTTGGTTTCATGAAGAATAAAAACATATTTTCTCATGGCTCTCTCACACTGTACCAGAGCAATATGTGTGGAAAACTGGTAGTTCATAAGTGGCGGTCAGTGGTAAGTGTATTTTGGCAATTTCTTTATATTTCCCAAAATAAAACCAACATTACCTTACAATAATAGTTTTGAGTTTCAGTGTTTTAAAAATAAAATATATCAACTGGAACCACATTTCTAAATAACATCTGTAATGTAGTTCAAATGGTACTTTGAACTGGTCAAGGGTCTGAATACGTTTGCAGGGCACTGTGTATGCTGCTGATGTAACTACAATAACAAAGGCAAAGTTTTGTCTCAGGATGTAATGTTACCTGTTTAATTTCTAAAGCAATATACACTTAAAACTAACAAATCATGATGACAAACATACCTATAGTCCTACAGAATTTATATAAATGTTTTACCATATCTGTCATGACCAGTAAAGCTGTGAGATATGTTAAAATAAAATAAAAAGAGAAATGAAGGCATCATAATTATTGCTTTCTCGCCTCTATCTGCCACTGCTCAAGCCAATCTCATGCTTTCATCATCTCATTTTCTTAAGAGAATAATTCTGCCCGCCCTTCAGTTTCCAGGCCACGCAGAGGACATTCAAAACTTTAGCCGATACTACTGTTGGAAGTTCTTCCTTTGATTGCCTATGCTGCATCTAACTTGAGCTTCAAGTAAACAGCTCTTAAAAAGATCCTGAAGATTCTGCTAGTGAAGAGTGGGTGAGGAAATCCTTTCATGGCCTGCAGTTTGCTTGCGTGATTTCAGAAAATCCCCACCATGATTTTTCACCAGCCCACAAGGAAAATGGGTTTCCTTAGTGATCAGGGGTTAGTGGTTAGGGGTGTGGTGGAAATTAAGGTTCACCGTGTAGAACTTTCTGATGTACAACCCAGTTTCCAAAAAGTTACGCTGCGTAAAATGCAAATAAAAACAGAATTGCAATGATGTGCAAATCATTTATCCCTATGTTTAATTGAAAATAGTACAAAGACAACATATAAAATGTTGAAACTGAGAAAAATACTGAGAAAAAAAACTGAGAAACTGAGAAAAAATGGTTTTTAGAAAAATACATGCCCATTTTGAATTTTATGCCAGCAACCCGTGTCAAAAAAATTAGGACAGGGCATGTTTACCACATCTGTTGCATCACCTCTTCTTTTAATAATACTCTGTAAGCGTTTGGGAACTGAGGAGACCAATTGTTGTGGTTTTGAAAGTGGAATATTGTCCCATTCTTGCATGAGATAGGATTTCAGCTGCTCAACAGTTCGGGGTCTCCTTAACTGTATTTGTAATTTCATAATGCGCCAAATGTTTTCAGTAGGGGACTGGGCTGGACTGCAGGCAGGTCCCCTCCTTTACTACAGAGGCATGCTGTTATGATATGCAAAATGTGGTTTGGCATTGTCCTGCTGAAATAAGCAAGACCTTCCCTGAAAAAGACATCGTCTGGATGGCAGCATATGTTGCTCCAAAACCTGCATATATTGTTCAGCATTAATGATGCCTTCACAGATGTGCAAGTCACCCATGCCATGTGCACTAATATGCCCCCATACCATCATGGATGCTGGCTTTTGCACTGTGCGCTGATAGCAAGACGGATGGTCCAACTCCTCTTTAGCCCGGAGGACGCGGCGTCCATGATTCCCGAAAATAATCTAAAATTTTGATTTGTCAGGCCGTAGAACAGTTTTCCACTTCGCTTCAGTCCATCTTAAATCAGCTTGGGCCCAGAGAAGGTGCTGGCGTATGGGGGATTCCTAGTACCCTTGGTTGGGAACCACTTCACTACTACAAGACAAATGAAAACTCTGGCATAGCTCAGAGAAACCTTTGTATAGGCAAGAAAGTCTTTGTATAGGCAAGAAAGTATGATAACATCTTACAAAATAACTGTCATTCCATCAAAGCATGTTTACCTGCTCTAAATCAGTCAAAGGTTGGTCCTCTGATCAGTGTGTGCATGCGTGGTAGCTCCTGTGTTTTTCTAAAAGACACTTTGCCAACAGGAGTGACATAGCAGAAGCAGAGTCTGCGGTAAGCTCACCAAGGAACGGTCTCAATACAAAAAAGCAATAAAAGTATTACTAATTCATCTTTCTAGCAACTGTAGCCTTGTCTTGAGCCTAAAGACAGCATTTCTCACCAGAACTAACTGCATGTGTCTGTGCATGTGTGCATGCATGCATTATCACTGTGTGAACATTGCAGGTTTTTATCTGGCACATCGAAAGAACAGGAGTACAATTTCTTGTCATCTGTAGTAGCACTCTAATAGCAGTTGAGTATATAGGCATGATCAAAAACAGCAAAATGACCCCTGTTTGCACGTTTACATGCTCACCAGTATCCTTTTATTATTCGGGACACTGAAGTACTCTATTTTTGAACTGATGCATATAACTAATGTTTGCCATTTGTAAATATTTTTTCTTCCTTCTAGCACTGCCATTGCTGATAGTTACAGCACATACTTATGGACTGCATTGCACTGCTCTGAGTAAGGTTACTTACTATTACTGGGTTGTGTGGTTGTACCGCCTACAGACAAATGCACTAACTGTAACAGTGTGCACACGGGTGTCATGAAACAATATAATTTCCTGTGGCCTACAGTGGTCCAGTAATCAAAGCCGATGTAGACATGTACTGATGCAGGTTGAGTATGAATCTGACCTACAGTACAGCCCTTTCACCAAAAACTCTCTCCAATCCTTCACCACATTCCTGTCCAATAAAGCATGAATGCCAGATAAAAAAAAAGATGTGTTTTAGAGCCAGAAGTCCATTCATTTCAATGGAGGGCAATCCACAACACTACATTTTACATTTTTTCAACTTTATTGTTTTGCTGTTTGGTATCAGAAATGGAAGTAGATAATCTACCAATGAAGGTGCTGATTTATAGCTTTCAGCTAGCAATTATTCATGAGATACAGTGGATATAAAAAGTCTAAACACCCCTGTTAAAATGCCAGGTTCTTGTGATATAAAAGAATGAGACGAAGATAAATCATGTCAGAACTTTTTCCACTTTAACGTGACCCATAACGTGAACAATTCAATTGAAAAACCAACTGAAATCTTTGAGGGGGAAAAATAAACAAATAAAAAACTCACAATAACCTGGTCGCTTAAGTGTGCACACCCTTAAACTAATACTTTGTTGAAGCACCTTTTGATTTTATTACAGCACTCAGTCTTTTTGGGTAGGAGTCTATTAGCATGGCACATCTTGACATGGCAATATTTGCCCACTCTTCTTTGCAAAAGCGCTCCAAATCTGTCAGACTGCGAGGACATCTCCTGTGCACAGCCCTCTTCAGATCACCCCACAGATGTTAAATTGGATTCAGGTCTGGGCTCTGGCTGGGCCATTCCAAAACGTTAATCTTCTTCTGGTGAAGCCATGCTTTTGTGGATTTGGATGTGTGCTTTGGGTCGTTGTCGTGCTGAAAGGTGAACTTCCTCTTCATCTTCAGCTTTCTAACGGACGCCTGAAGGTTTTGTGCCAAAATTGCCTGGTATTTGGAACTGTTCATA
>JACXGI010003923.1:0-58159 GCA_016801175.1 Esox masquinongy
AGAGCCATTAGGGCCCTATACATTTTGATTATTCAGACAATCATTAATCATGTTATATATCGCTGATACATTGATTGCTATTACCATAATGATCCCCATAATGATTCTTTGTATCCTTACTTACGTGCCTACTGATTATATACTCATTCATAAAGGGTGATGATAGCTCAGAAACGATCCTATGTCAAACCTCTATTCTGTCTATATATCCTATACTTCATGCATGAATTAGTTCAATTTAGGAAAACTTATCTTTGTATGGTTTAGAAAATACTGTGTTGTTTGGTATTTTTTAAACTAAATGTGGAAAAAAGTGTACTATGTGTTACTGAACTTCTGAAATTTCAGATATAAGTTTTGAAAAAGAAAAATAATTGAATCCCCTCACTCCATTATGTAGAATGTTGACAGATATCTATGGAGCCAAATTGAGCTCAAATGTATTGACTGTAAGAAAAGAAAAACGTAACTGAAATATTTCATAGTATGAAAAAACAAAATTCAATCGTATGAAAAAAATAGATTCAAGCGTGGAAAAAGTGTATGCTAAAATCATTAAATGGATTTTCGAATCCGATCTTAAAATGTCTCTGTTCAAACACGTTTTTTCCACGTTCGCTTCTTCTTACGATTACAATTTCTTCCCACCTTCGTTCGAGTCATGTTTTCTCAAAACCAAATTTTGAGCCTCTATTGGCGTGGAGGCGGGGCTTTATCTGGGCATTGAATTCTTGCACCCAATTAGCCATGAACCACACCATTATAAGGTGAAAATCATAGCCTTTCCATGCACTGCTTTTCCCAATGCAACCTGTGGAGAGAATTTTAAGAATTGTATAAACTAGGCTAAATGTGTACATTTAAACAGAATAATAAACTGTTATTCCCAGGTTGCATCGACATCACTGTTGCCATGGTCACAGACACAGATATTGATGAAAGTTTAACGTGTTCAAGTGACTGAAGTTAGACAGGGGCTAATTACCATTTGTTCTAAGCCTAATGGTTTGGAAACATCACAGCAAAAAAAATCCAGTTAATGAGTTAAGTATGAACTTTTACCACATTTGAATTCAGTTTTTTTTTGCCACCCCAATAACGGCACATTTTTTACATTAAGAACAATTGTATATTAAATGAACATCGATAGTTATTAATTAGTTAAATAAACCATAGCACACACATTAGACTGCACTGATAGGCCTGATGAGTCGTGAGTTTGCTGTGTTTTATATGCTCCTGTCACCCTGGTCACCCTTAATCTGGGGGTAGATTATGTTGGGGTACATAGTACCTCCAGAACACGTTAAACTTTCATCAATATCTGTGTCTGTGACCATGGCAACAGTGACGTTGATGCAACCTGTGGATAACAGTTTATTATTCTGTTTAAATGTACATATTTAGCCTAGTTTATACAATTCTTAAACTTCTCTCCACAGATTGCATTGGGAAAGCAGTGCATGGAAAGGCTATGATTTTCACCTTATAATGGTGTGATTCATGGCTAATCGGGTACAAGAATTCAATGCCCAGATAAAGCCCCGCCTCCACGCCAATAGAGGCTCAAAACTTGGTTTTGAGAAAACATGATTCGAACGAAGCTGGGAAGAAATTGTAATCGTAAGAAGAAGCGAATGTGGAAAAAACGTGTTTGAATGAAGACATTTTAAAATCGGATGCGAAAATCCGTTTAATGATTTTAGCATACTTTTTCCACGTGTGAATCTATTTTTTTCATACGACTGAATTTTGTTTTTTCATACTATGAAATATGTCAGTTATGTTTTTCTTTTCTTACAGTCAATACATTTGAGCTCAATTTGGCTCCATAGATATCTATTTTTTAAAGTGATATTTTCCAAATGTGGTGTGAACACGCCCCTCCTACTGCATTAGCGTCACAGCAGCGCCCCCAAGGGAATTCCTGAATCTTCCGGTGACAGGTAGCAAGGCTAGCCCCACCCCTGAGCAGCTGCAACCCATCCAGACTTTGTCTGCATGGTATGAAGAAGCTCCCCAGCTGCTGCTCAGGGAAAAGAGAGGAGCTGGAATGCAATGCAGCTACAGCTGGAGAGGCAAAGGAAGAGGCAGTGCAGGGCAAAGAGAGGGCTGCTCCACGCCCTTCTGCACTTATTGTAGCTCGGCTGCTGCAACAAAGAGGGACCCCAGGGAGACGGGTGAAGCGGCCAGTAACGATATAACCACCCATCCCTGTTCCTCCTAAACCACCACCGGGAGGCCGACATTGAGTAGATGCTGCCTCCAGAAAGACGGGGTTTAACAATTGCCAAATCCAAAATGAACAGTGATGGATAGTGCAGCACTCTGTTAAAATTCACAATCCGACAGACATGCATAGACCAGAGCAATGCTCCCCACAGGGCAGGACTGTTCACATGTAAAATCCTGGAGTACATTTCACAGTCGTGTTATATACACTGCTCAAAAAAATTAAGGGAACACTAAAATCACACATCGGGTCTCAATGAACGAAATGTATTCATTGAGAACAAAATGACGTAACAACGGTCAGTGGAAATCAAAATCACCAACCAATTGAGGGCTGAATTCAAGCTCACACCGAAAATCAAAGTAAACAATAACAAATCACAGGCTGCTCCAACTTGCGTGAATTTCATCACGGCAACTCAATGTGACTCAGTAGTGTGTATGGACCCCACGTGCCTGTATGCACTTCTGGGCATGCTCCTGATGAGACGGCGGATGGTGTCCTGGGGGATCTCCTCCCAGACATGGATCAGGGCATCAGTGAGCTCCTGGACAGTCTGTGGTGCTACTTGGTGACATTGGATGCACCGATACATAATGTCCCAGAGGTTCTCAGTTGGATTCATCTCTGGGGAACGTGAGGGCCAGTCAATGGCATCAGTGCCTTTGTCATCCAGGAACTGCCTACACACTGACCACATGAGGCACAGCAAACCTTCTTGCGATGGCACATATGGATGTGCAATCCTGGAGGAGCTGGTCTGCCTGTGCAACCTGAATGGGCTGCAGGTACCACCTCATGCTACCCGTAGTGACAAGGACACTAGAAAAACACAAAAACTAGAGAAGAATCAGTCAGGAATGATAAAGAGAGAGCAATTGTCATGTACCACCTGCAAAACCAATGGCCACTACCTGCAAAACCATTCCCTTTTTGGGGGTTGTCTTGCTGTTGCCTCTCCAGTGCAACTGTTGTCACTTTCATTTGAACCAAAACAGGTGACTTATCACTTATCACTTATCACATCACTTATGCTTCCTAACTGGACAGATTGATTTCCTACAAGAGTAATTGACTTGGTGTTATGCTGTGTTGATTACGTATTCCCTTAATTTTTTTGAGCAGTGTAACATGGTAGCCTAACCCTTCCAGTTCAGACTTAAATCAAAAACAAATCACAATATATCTACATAACAAATTAATAAAGAATCAGTTGTGGATCTTTCTATGGCAGAAAATAAGCCAGACACAACTCCTACTGGTCAGTTATGGCAGGCCCATTGCAAATGCTTTTTGTATCCTTTAGCATAGATGTTATTGCCAACCCATGATAAAAAATGAAAGGAATACAACCATCCACTTTCTGAATATAAAGACAGATGCATGAGGTGTTTTGCATATCAATGAATCAAAGAATTTCTTTATATTGAAATAAAAACAAACTTATTTGTTTATCTCATTATTACCAGATTGTTATCTTGTTATAACGAGATAGTATCTCAAAATAACAAGATAAACTTAAAAAGAAATGATGTTTTCACGTTATGGTTTAGGGCTTCCGTACTAAAGTCCTTTGCAAATTGTTGTAAATGAATTAAAATAATGTAAAATAATCCAGAGTGGCTTTGGCTGTATCTTTGGGGTCATTGTGATACTGCTGGAAGATTAATCTTCTCCCAAGTCCTAGGTCTCTTGCAGACTTCAGTACGTTTTCTTCCAGAGTTTCTCTATTATTTGCAGCATCCATTTTGCCTTCTATCACAAGCTTTCCAGGCCTTTCCTGATGCAGAGAAGCATTTCCATAGCATGATGCTCCCACTACCACACTTCATGATAGGGATGTTGTTCTCAGGTTGGTGCATTGATAGCCTTGTGTCAAACATGGCACTTAGAATTGAGGCCAAAAAGTTATATTTTGGTCACATCAGACCATAGAATCTATCATTTCATCTGAGAGTCTCCCAAATGCCCTCAGGCAAACTCTAGAATAGTGTCTTTCTTGTCCAGATACATTGTTTTTTATGGCACAGCCTGCTCTAGACAGATTCACAATTGTGCCTGTCCTTTCCATTTCTTAATGATGGATTTTTTTGTGCTCCTGGGGATATTCGATGTCTTTGAAATGTTCTTATATCCTAACCCTGATTGGTGCTTTTGAATTTTTTTCCCCGAATTTGCTTTCAATGTTCCTTTTTCTTTATGATGTCATTTTGGTTAGGAATTGTACTAACAGGTGTATTTTACCTGAGATCATGTTGGTTGCACCACAGAACATTCAGGTATGTAATAGCAAAGGGGAAGACTACTTATGGGATCTATTATTTTAGATGTTTTTTTGATCCCATATCGCTCGACACATTCACTAAATTTGTAATGAGTTCTAAACCCACAAATTGTCAGCTAGACCCGATTCCAACAAAATTACTTAAGGAGCTATTTCCTGTGCTAGGTCAGCCAATGTTGAACATAATAAATTGCTCCCTTTCCTCCGGATGCATACCAAACTCACTAAAAATAGCGGAAACTAAGCCTCTTCTAAAAGAATTGAATTTGGATCCAGACATATTAAACAATTATAGACCACTATCGAACCTCTTCCTATCAAAAATCTTAGAAAAATGTGTTTCCCAACAACTGAATGCCGTCCTGAAGACAAATAACATTTATGAAATGCTCCAGTCCGGTTTCAGACCCCATCAAAGTACTGAGACTGCACTCGAGAAGGTAACAAATGACCTTCCAATGGCCTCAGACAAAGGTTCCGCATCCGTCCTGTTGCTTCTTGACCTTAGTGCTGCTTTTGACACTATTGATCACTCCCTTCTCTTAGAGAGACTGGAAACCCATATTGGGCTATGTGGACATGTTCTAGCCTGGTTTAAATCTTATTTATCTGAAAGATATCAGTTGGTATGTGTGGATGGCATATCCTCTGACAAATCAAAGGTATGTTTTGCTGTTCCTCAAGGCTCGGTTCTGGGCCCATTATTGTTCTCACTATATACAGTGGATATAAAAAGTCTAACACACTCCTGTTTAACACACTCCAAGTTTAACACACCCCTGTTAAAATGCCAGGTTCTTGTGATGTAAAAGAATGAGACAAAGATAAATCATGTCAGAACTTTTTCCACCTTTAATGTGGCCTACAACGTGAACAATTCAATTGAAAAACAAACTGAAATCTTTGAGGGGGAAAAATAAAAAATAAAAAACTCACAATAACCTGGTTGGATAAGTGTGCACACCCTTAAGCTAATACTTTGTTGAAGCACCTTTTGATTTTATTACAGCACTCAGTCTTTTTGGGTAGGAGTCTATTAGCATGGCACATCTTGACGTGGCAATATTTGCCCACTCTTCTTTGCAAAAGCGCTCCAAATCTGTCAGATTGCGAGGACATCTCCTGTGCGCAGCCCTCTTCAGATCACCAAACACAGATGTTTAATTGGATTCAGGTCTGGGCTCTGGCTGGGCCATTCCAAAATGTTAATCTTCTTCTGGTGTAGCCATGCTTTTGTGGATTTGGATGTGTGTTTTGGGTCGTTGTCGTGCTGAAAGGTGAACTTCCTCTTTATCTTCAGCTTTTTAACGGATACCTGAAGGTTTTGTGCCAAAATTGCCTGGTATTTGGAACTGTTCATAATTCCCTCCACCCTGACTAAGGCCCAGCTAAGGTTCCAGCTGAAGAAAAACAGCCCCAAAGCATGATGCTGCCACCACCATGCTTCACTGTGGGTATGGTGTTCTTTGGGTGATGTGTAGTGTTGTTTTTGCGCCAAACATACCTTTTGGAATTATGGCCAAAAAGTTCTACCTTGGTTTCATCAGACCATAACACATTTTCCCACATGCTTTTGGGGGACTTGATGTTTGTTTTTGCAAACTTCAGCTGGGCTTCGATGTTTTTCTTTGTAAGAAAAGGCTCCCGTCTTGCCACCCTACCCCATAGCCCATTCATATGAAGAATACGGGAGATTGTTGTCACATGTAGCATACAGCCAGTACTTGCCAGAAATTCCTGCAGTTCCTTTAATGTTGCTGTAGGCTTCTTGGAAGCCTCCCTGACCAGTTTTCTTCTTGACTTTTCATCAATTTTGGAGGGACGTCCAGTGCATGGTAATGTCTCTGTTGTGCCATATTTTCTCCACTTGATGATGACTGTCTTCACTGTGTTCCATGGTATATCTAATACTTTGGAAATTCTTTTGTACCCTTCTCCTGACTGATATCTTTCAACAATGAGATCCCTCTGATGCTTTGGAAACTCTCTGCGGACCATGGCTTTTGCTCTGAGATGCAACTAAGAAAATGTCAGGAAAATCCTACTAGAACAGCTGAACTTTATTTGTGATTAATCAGAGTCACTTTAAATGATGCCAGGTGTGTAATGACTTCTATTTGAAATGAGTTTGAATGTGATTGGTTAATTCTGAACACAGCCACATCCCCAGTTATAAGAGGGTGTGCACACTTATGCAACCAGGTTATTGTAAGGTTTTTATTTTTCATTTTTCCCCCTCGAAGATTTCAGTTTTTTTTCAATTGAATTGTTCACATTATGGGTCACATTAAAAGTGGAAAATTTCTGACATGATTTATCTTTGTCTCGTTCTTTTACATCACAAACACCTGGCATATTAACAGGGGTGTGTAGACTTTTTATATCCACTGTATGCTGCCTCTGGGTGATGCCATCTGGAATCACAACGTCAATTTTCACTGTTATGCTGATGACCCTCAGTTATATATTTCAATGAAGCATGGAGAAGCCCCAAAATTAGCTACTTTGGAAGCATGCATTTCAGATATTAGGAAGTAGATGACAGAGAACTTCTTGCTTTTAAACTCAAGAAAAACAGAAATGCTCGTTTTAGGACCCAAGAAACAAAGAGCTTTGTTGGCAGATCTCACTGTGAACCTCGACGGCTGCATGGTCGTATCCCAAAAAACTGTAAGAAACCTCGGCATTACACTTGACCCTGACCTTTCCTTTGATGAACATATAAAACATGTCTCAAGAATTGCTTATTTTCATCTTCGAAACATTGCAAAAATCTGAAACTTTCTATCAAAAACTGATGCAGAAAAACTAATTCATGCTTTTGTTACTTCTAGATTAGATTACTGCAATGCTCTTCTTTCCGGTTACCCTGATAAATCAATAAATAAACTTCAATTAGTGCTGCACACGGCTGCTAGAATCCTAACTAGAACAAAAAAATGTGAACACATTACTCCAGTACTAGCCTCTCTACACTGGCTGCCTGTTAGGGTTAGGGCTGTTTTTAAGGTTTTATTGTTAACCTATAAATCAATACATGGACTTGCTCCTACTCACCTCGCTGAAATGATCCAGCCATACATACCTACACATAACCTTAGATCGCAAGATTCAGGCCTTTTAATTGTACCTAGAATTTCTAAACAAACAGCCGGAGGCAGGGCCTTCTCTCATAGAGCTCCACTACTGTGGAATGATTTGCCAATTAAGATTAGAAATGCAAACTCAGTGCAAACTTTCAAGTGTCTACTAAAGACTCATCTCTACAGCATGGTCTATGATGAAGTGTAGTCTGGCCCAGGGGCGTAAAGGTGACCAGAAAGGCTTGATACTGTCCACCCTTGCTGTCTTGCCAGGTGGGCTCTGGGATGCCACTGGGATGCCCTCCCTCAAATGCCATTCGGGGGCGGAGTCACTGTCAAATGAAGAACACTCTCCAGGAGGTAGGCAGATCATTATCCAAGTCTACCATAAAGAGAAGACTTCACAAGAGCAAAAACAGAGGGTTCAGTTTAGGGGTGTTTTGACTATATTATTTCATTTCTTGGGTCCAGCTCAGCCCCTTTTCCCTACCCCCTTTACCGCGTGTTTATAATAAACGTTTTATGTTTGACGGTAGCTTTGGTTGTCTGTGTCGTTTGTTCTCACTGTTCCTGTACACTACACCACTTTGCATGAGTTTTATGTTACGGGTCTCTGTACCATCCACCCTAGACTGCTAGAGCCACAGGGTTCGTAACAACCACAAGGTGCAAACCATTCATAAACCTCAAGAATAGAAAGGCCAGATTAGACTTTGCCAAAATAAAAGCCAGCCCAGTTCAGCAACAGCATTCTTTGGACAGATGAAACTAAGATAAACCTGTACCAGAATGATGGAAAGAAAAAAGTATGGAGAAGGCTTGGAACAGCTCATGATCCGAAGCATACCACATCATCTGTAAAACATGTTGGAGGCAGTGATGGTATGGGCATGCATGGCTTCCAATGGCACTGGGTCACTAGTGTTTATTGATGATGTGACAGAAGCAGCTGGATGAATTCTGAAATGTATAGGGATATATTGCCTGCTCAGATTCAGCCAAATTCAGCAAAGTCGATTGGACGACGCTTCACTTTAAAGATGGACAATGACCCAAAACATATTTTGAAAGCAACCCAAGAGTTTTTTAAGGCAAAGAAGTGGAGTATTCTGCAATTGCTGAGTCAATCACCTGATCTCAACACGATCAAGCATGCATTTCACTTGCTGAAGACAAAACTTAAGGCAGAAAGACCCACGAACAAACAACAACTGAAGACAGCTGCAGTAAAGGCCTGGCAAAGCATCACAAAGGAGGAAACCCAGCGTTTGGTGTTGTCTATGCGTTCCAGACTTCAAGCAGTCATTGCCTGCAAAGGAGTCTTGATAAAGTATTAAAAATGAACATTTAATTTATGATTGTGTTAATTTGTCCAATTACATTTGTGCCCTTGAAATAAGGGGTTGCAATTCCTAAACTTTTTATACAATATTTTTGTTCAACCCCTTGAATGAAAACTGAAAGCCTGCACTTCAATTGCACCTCGGTTGTTTCATTTCAAATCCATTGTGGTGGTGTACAGAGCCCAAATTATGAAAACTGTGTCAGTGTCCAAATATTTCTGGATCTAACGGTACACCTCTTTTAATGGGAATTAGGCTCTAGCTTGAATAGCCTGGAGTACATTCAACCCTGTTAAATCAACTCTAGGGGAGTGAACCTTTAAGACAGGATGTGTTTTGGGGGAAGGGGTCATGTGTGGCAGGGGGAGGGTGGGGGTAAACGGGGGCCATTTTTATTCAGTTTCATTTATTTTTTGGACATGTTTGTTCCATTCTTCTCTGTTTTATTATCCTGTCATGTCCCTTTTGTTTATTCTGGTATTCTGTCCCTATATGTTGCCTACAATTTTCAAATTATGTTATATCAAATATTTGAAACATCTGGGACCTGTCTACAATGTGACAATATTACACTTGACTTTGTGAGTCCTACTTGAGGGGCCAAGAAGAGACTGATCAAAGAGGCTACATGTATTGAGGTCAGAGGATTTAGGGATGGAGGAGGTAGAAGCAGTGAACGCCGACGAGGGGGGGCACAACCGTGAATGTTGTCCCGGGCCCATTTCTTCAGTAAAAAAAACAAAAGTTCAATGCCAGTGGAATGTCAATTTATAGTTTTTGGAGCATGCTGCTACTTCCCAGCCAGTTCACTTCCAGCAATCCCGTTCCAGTCAATCGCCTTCTGCGCAGCAGACTTTCCTCCTTGGCTTATTTTGTGAATGCGCATTATACCTGGATGATACATATAGCATAAGTACGCCATAGGGAGCGAAGTTCACTTATGGTAACGGTACATTCACGCTATTCACGATGGGGCAATGGCTTAATTCATTTCAATGAAGGTAAGCGTAGCGAGCGACTGGCTTGTTGGGCGATGCATGGGATCCGTGAGAGGCAAAGAAAATGTTCAGATTTTCCAACTTAATGCTAATCACCCCGTTCCTATCGCTGGAACAACCAATCACAGCATTTTGCATAGGTGGTTGTGAAATCCTCTCTGTACAATTAAAAGAACTTAAACAGAATTAAACAGAACTGCTTTTGCAGTCCTTTTTTAAAAAGAAAAAGAAAAACCTTTAGTAGCAATGATGGGATTCTCTGAGCTGTACGTGTCTTTATTATGCTACTGTCTTGATCTATTTTTCTTTGGGAACGTAAAACTAACAGCGTATTCCGTGGTTGGGTAGAATTCCACTGCCCGTCTTTCAAATGAACGAAACAACCGTTCAACTGAATGATAAAACTGACCGAGTCAGTCGTTCACAAGTCTTTTTTAGTTAGGCAAATGCTCAGTGTACTATTTCATCTGTGTTTCATCATTACAATCAAAAGTAAACTACTACATTAATTTTTTGAGACCTACCATGTGTCCAATTATCTGTTACAAACATGTCTTTATAATGCTTCTGTCTTGATCTATTTTTCTTTGCAAATGTAAAACTGTATTCCTTGAACTTCACCAGTCGTTCAACTGAATGAAATAACCGTTCAATGAACGATAAAACTGACCGAGTCAGTCGTTCACAAGTCTTTTTTACTTAGGATAATATTGAACGAGTCACTAGAAAAAAGGACTGGTGAGTCCCGAGTCACTAAAAAGATTTGTTCAAAAAGAACGAATCGTTCGCGAACTGCACATCTCTACTACAGAGACGAAACAAAAATTGCAGCGTGGAGTCAGGTGGCCGAGATGGTTGGTGCTTCAGGTGTCATTTTTAGATACGTTAGCTGACTGGTGGCTAATTAATTCTAGCAAGCTGGTTTGCTAGCTAGCATTGCAGGCTGTACGAATTACATCAATGATGCATATGAATTGAGTAGAGATTTATAAAATGTATTAAAATATGTTTCTATATCAATTTTAACCATTATAATAATCTGATGTTCCTTCATACAAATTTGCTATGCTCAAACCTTAATACACAGCTTACCTGCTGTTATGACGCTAGTTCGCCCACAGACACACCCACAAGTATGCTACAGACGAGAAACACTCTCGGCGATGCTAGCATTGGCTGTCCGAAATTTCGGAAACAGTGTGAATGTACCGTAAGAAACTATAATGACAGCAAGAGACCAGGATGACAAATTGTCAATTCCTCCCTTGTCTACTGCAGCATACACTACAAAATCGGCAAAGAATCGAAAGAAGACTTAGACCAACTCTCTATAGCTAGCTACCAGGAACCCTAAGCTAACGTTAGCAATGCTAAAAAGAATGTTGAACTCTTTTTGGAACAGGT
Source organism: Esox masquinongy (assembly GCA_016801175.1). NCBI lineage: Eukaryota > Metazoa > Chordata > Actinopteri > Esociformes > Esocidae > Esox > Esox masquinongy. The sequence continues at coordinate 11,346 of JACXGI010003923.1, forward strand.
TATTCCATTTTTCATATTTTTGTTTGGAATGTCATTCTCTATCGGGCATTGGTGCGGAACCAGTTTCTGACCAGTGAGTAATAGCAAAATTCTGTTATTGTTTTTTTTTACTGAAAAAATCCTACAAAGTTGTTCAAATTTAACCAACATAAATTTGTCTAGCTACAGTACTGTAGCTACCTGTCTAAAACATTGCCACCATGCAACCAAAACTAGGAGCACAGAAATGGAAAGACAAATCTAAAAGAGAACGTGTAGTATAATGTGTAGCAGTTAAGTAATGGCTGATTGTGACAGAGTAGTTTATGAATTGAAAGGTGTGCCATAATTAATTACCTGTGTTGAAAACAAAGGGATTTATGAATTAAAACATAAAATAATAAAACGTTTATGACCTGTTTTTTGGACAGTAATATCATTACTATTTATTCATTTTTTTGGCCCGTGGTTTGGGTCCTAAACGTTAAATTCTGTCCCAGGCCCTTGGATTCCTGTCGGCGTCCCTGGGTAGAAGTAGTGATGTAGGCACCCGATTAAAACAGATTCTTTAAAAAACACACAGTAGGAGGCTAGGCTCAGCGTTTCTGTGGTGCTCTGTGATCTGAGCTCGATAATAAAGTCTCTACAGGCAGATAAGTCAATCAAGATTAGCTCCGCTGTGGAATCCCTGAGCACCACTGAACCGAGTGGGAATTTTCAAACAGGGAAAAACTGAGGAAAATCTACAGAGGTTGCTGAAATAAGAAACGTTGCTGTACTGAACATGACGGTAGATTCTATAGAGCAAAGTTACTGTAGCTAAAGATTCTTTACAGTGCTAACTAGTGCCTCTGCACTGGACTGCTCCTTCTCTGGCTTTTGGGACCTAGGCATATTTATGTGTGTGTGTTTTTGTCCCAGTGTTCCTAAGCTTTCCTCCCTGTGACCGTCCACATCCAAAACACTTAGCCTCGGCAGAGGGTACAGGACACCTCTGTAGACACAGCTCAAGAGGGTTCAGAGGCTCTTTGTTGTCACCCTATACTCTCAGCGCACACACTCAGAGGCTCAGTACATGCAACGTATTGGCTGCACTAGGGCACTAGGAAGGAAGTCCCAAAGGGAATGAGGACTCCGAGACAGCAAAGCTGAGCCCGTCTCTGTAGCCATCTGTCTTTACTTCTCAGGTGTTAAAGCTATGCCCTTATATTGGGAAAGGGGATGTGGGAGAGGAGGAACAAGGCATGTGAGGGTGCGGGCGAGAGTGTGGGTGAGAAAAGGAGAGATCACGAGATGCATAATCAGCAAAAAGGGAACTCTTCTTTTTCAAACAAGAATAAAAGGTAAGCCATATATTTTTTACATCGTTTTTAACCTAACAATCTATTAAAGTTAAAATGTTATATGATAAGTTTTTACTTTAACATTTAGGGGTATAATGGTTGGCGCTGTGATTCGAATGAAGATTATTTTTAATTATCTTTTTATGTTTTGAATAATATTCCCAGGAGACTGATTTTGCTTAACAACTGAAGTACCCTATTACATATTGTTATGAATATGGCCAGCGCAAGTCATATCTTGAGGCCCCAGTATGGGACAACTTCATAAAAATTTTAAATAACATGTTATGTTTTCCACTGAACCGAAACCGTGACTTTTGCGTACCATTATATCCCCACTTTAAGTAAAAAAAAAAAAAAAAACGTATGTTGAATAAAATATATTTTGTTTACTTTTAGGACTTTGAACCATGTCTCTTTCACAAATTCTTGCTGAAGTTATTGACCTGACAACATCATCGAGAAAAGATTGAATTGAGGAAGATGCTGAATCTTTGATTAATTCAGCTAATTCTTCTCCATCAAGATACTTCATAGGTAAATAAAAAAATATTCTTTGAATATTTCTGTAGTCTTTAAAATTATTGTTATTATTTGTTTTAATTTAAATGGTAGCCTTATGATTTTCAGTGGATACAGCCTCAGCCAGGATCAAGAATTACAAATTACAGACCCACAAAATAGCTTCCCGGAGTCTGGATGAATTTGAAGGGAGATCGGAAGATGAAATTCTTCCATTTTGTACCAATAACAATTTTGAGTCATTAGTTCCCAGGAGCTCTACCGGCCGATATTCCGCCTTCGCCAAAGTTACCAAATGTACAGAATAATGTACGGATTCACAGAAACAAGGATTCTGACTGGTCAAATAATGATTGGGTTGACAACGTTTATGGATACGGTATGAATATTATTATTATGATTTTCAGAAAAAACATTTTAAAACGTGCATGCTTACAAAATATTTGTTTTTAAATTTCAGATGTGGCCCGAAGTAACCCTGCAAAACAACACACGTGTTGTAAAACAACAATCCTTGGATAGATTTCTTCAACGTACTCCATCTGTAACAAGCAGTAAGTAAAGACAATCAATATATGTTGTAAAAGCGAACTATCAAACTATTTTTATTTATTTATTTTTCACTATTCCTATTCATCCCTTTCAGAACACATAGATGTGGCAGTCCCCGGAGATCTACAAGATGGCAGGGTTGAACAACTTGGCCCGCAAAATGTCCAAAATCCAATGCAAGGGGGCAACAATGGCTTGATGAATGCAAGTAATGATGTTTTAATGACTGCAGCTGAAAATCATGATATCCCTAAAGCGGCACTGGTCCTGATTCACAACCATTCCACAGATACTGAAAACAAATCAACTTTAGAGTGCGAGACTTCCAGTGATGAAGAAGAGCAGAGCCAATTTGGGAAGGTATTAAAAGCTAGAGAAAATCAACTGCACAGGCCTATGGTTGAACTGATGAGCAGTCAGTGTATCAGGATAGAATATTCTGGAGAAATAAGCTTCCCCAGCTCATACACAAAAATCGGAAAACACACACAACAGTCTGTAAAAGTCTGTAATATGGAGCCAACAGACTATGACACCCTGATTGATAAGATTATATCATTAAATCCAACTTCTCACATACAGCCAACAGCTCCAAGTCCATTATACATAAATGATAATGTACAGGGTGAACATAACTTTGAATCACCAGCTTCTCACGTACAACCAACAGCTCCAAGTCCATTACAAATAAACGATAATGTACAGGGTGAAGAAAATGATGGTTTATGGCCAGAAACATCAGATACAGCTTCAAGTCCATCACACATAGACTATGAGGCACTGATTGATGAGATTAAATCATTAAATCCAACTTTTCACATGCAACCAACAGCTCCTAGTCCATTACACATAAACGATAATGTACTGGGTGAAAATACTTAGAATCACTAGCTTCTCACGTACAACCAACAGCTCCAAGTCCATTACACATAAACGATAATGTACAGGGTGAACATAACTTAGAATCTCCAGCTACTCACATACAATCAGCAGCTCCTCACATGTTGCCTATACAATCATATCCACCACCACCACAAGCCACAATCCACCACCACAAGCGTCCAGTACAGGTGTTGTGAATCAGTTTGGTAGAGGCGTTGACACAAATATTGTTTATCGCAATAGATTTAGCATCATTGAAATCCGACAGCGTTTCAATTTTACTCACAGGAATGAAATGTATGATTTTTCTGCTTTCTATGTTAATGTGTTAGAAACGTTGAATGACCTATTTGACAGGGCCAATGCTCACGCTGAGCCTAGAGATGTATTGCAATTAGAACTTAGGGGGGGATTCAATTCAGAACAATAGTTCTCATGTTTTGGAAAATGTAAATGCAAACGTTGATCAATTTCTGGATATGGTAGAGCGACTTGTACAGTCCAATTTATCATTGTTAGCTGATAAAACCCTAGAATTGGTGGTTCAGATTGTCAGGAACCCACGGGGTTCGGGGCAAAGGAAAGCTGAAACGCTTTGGAAATCTGAGATAATACTCAGCAAAAAGGCCCATCTCATTATCCCTCAGAATTCAGACAACAGTTTGTGTTTTGCCATTAGTTTAGCACATTTGCTCAATCCTGGTTGTACTGATTTTCAAGGCTTACAGAAAGCATACAATATTCAGAGGGCCGTAGGTTTCTGTTCATCAACCTGTTGCTTTTTCTGATATGATCAAATTTGAAAGCTTGCTAGGCATCAAAATTGTGGTCCTGTATCATAGTAGGCATGATTCAGCCATCCTGAAATTCCAATTACCAACATTAAGGGTTTCATGGGCTAACCATACGTGTGTACCACGTCTCACATAGGCTATACCAGGCTCAGGGGTCACTCATGCGGACTGTCCATATCAGCCCGAGCAGCTCACAACGTGTCCCGATTGTAACTGTACATACCGCTCAGCTTACTGCTATGAAAAACATAAGCTTGCCTCATGGCATCCAGTGGCAGCTAATTTTGCCAGCTGGTGTGATATCAACAAGAAATGTCCATTATGTCATGCCAATTATAACCTAAAAATCAATAACACCAAACCACACAAGTGTGCCATAAAGCGTTGTCCTATATGTAAGGGGCTTTTGGATGAAGTTGGCGTATTTGAGAAGCCCCACAAATGTTATATTCAATCATTGTTAGAAGAGAAGCTATCAGAAAAAATGTCTTTTATGACTTTGAGACTAGACAAAATGATCCTTCTGGCTTACACCTGCCTATATATGTGTCTAGCATGACCTCCAAGGGTAAATAATGGTCGGCTAAGGGGCCCGATTGCGCCTTACTCTTTAAAGCACTTTCGAAAAACCAAGTATAGGAGGTATACATTTATTGCTCACAACTCAAGAGCTTATGATTTCTACCTTCTTCTGAATCCCTTGGTCTCACAGGGCATGACTCCAACTCTTATGATCCAAGGAAGTAAGGTGTTGTGTTTTGTTGTTCAGACTTTTGATCAGCGATACATTGATAGCTTAAGTTTCTTACACATGAAATTGTCTCAAATGCCAGAGGCTCTCGGTTTTGAAACATCTGTTAAAGGATGGTTTCCGCATTTTTTTAGTTCTGAGGAGAACCTCAGTTACATTGGTCCTTATCCCGGCCCTGAAAGGTATGGGGCTGATCAAATGTCAATCCGTGACAGAGAAAAGTTTATGGCATGGTATGAGACAGTCCGTCATCAGACCTTTGACTTTCATAAAGAGATGGAAATGTATTGTGACAATAATGTGTCTATTTTGCGTGATGGATGTCTCAAGTTCAGAGAGGAAGTAATCAGCAATGCAGGCGTTGAGCCCTTGAGTTGTATAACAGTCGCATCATTCTGCATGAAAACCTATCGTACTCATTTTATGACTGAGGGTTCCATAGCTATTCTTTCACCTGATAACTATAGGCAACAATATAAAGCCTACTCGAGTGGGTCCATTCAGTGGCTGGAGTATTTGGCTGAGACAAAAAACATCTTTATTCAGCATGCCTTGAAGGGAGGTGAAAAAAAGTTTGGATCTTGATGTTGATGGCTATGCAATCATCGATGGTATTGAGACAGCTTTTGAATACCACGGATGTTTCTTTCACGGTTGTACATCTTGGTTTATGCCACACAAAATGTGCACTTTAACCCGAAAGAGCTTTGAAGACATGCATCTAGAGCAGGGGTCGCCAACAGGTCGATCGCAACACACCTAGGAGTAACTCATGACGCCATTTAGAATGTGAAAAATAAATTCACACTGAAATAAATCTCACAGATTTGGCGACGGAAGCTCCCTCCTTCTACCCAATCAAAGCATCCTTGCCACTATCCCATCCATGTGATAACCCACAATTGGCTAAAATTGCCCAATCTAATACAAAATCTACCAATAAGGCATATTATCATGCAAATAAAAACGAAAACAAAGACATACAATTTCCACCAGGAATGGGAGACTGACTTTTTGCTCACAACTGTCAGAGGAAAATCTGTGTGCTTGATATGCGGTGGTAATGTTGTGGTGGGGAAAAAAGGCTTTGTGGAGCAGCACTTCACCACAAGTCCAAATTCCAAATTACTTTTCCAGCTGGTAGCAGAATGCGATTGGAGAAGGTGAATGAACTAAAGGCACAATTGCAAAAACAGCAATCTTTATTCACCAAGCCAGTGGATGAATCAAAAGCAGCAACAGAAGCCTCCTTTAGAGTCGTTCAGTATTTGACCAAGAACAAGAAGTCATTTACTGACGGCAGCATTGTAAAAGGCGCTTTGACTGTCATAGCAGAAATGTTGTTTGGGGTTCACAAAAACTGTCCTGAAATTATTTCAGCAATATCAGATGTTCAACTTGGAGCCAACACTGTTGTACAGCGGGTTTCTGCTCTCTCTGAAAATTTGCGCGAACAACTGGAGCACGACTTAGGTATGTGTGAGTGGTTTTCTATTCAGTGCGACGAATCAGTGGATGCTAGCGATACTGCTCAGTTGACAGTATTCATCAGAATGGTGTTTGATAACTTTTTTGTTAAAGAAGAATTCTTAACATTATTACCATTAAAAACAACTACCAGAGGTGTTGATGTCTATAATGTAGTAAAGAACTATGTTGTAGAAAAGAATGTGCCGCTGGAAAAATTAGTGTCTATCACAACGGATGGAGCTCCAGCTGTGACAGGGCGCCATTCAGGTTTCATAGCAAATTGCAAAGCAGATCCTGAATTCCCTCATTTTTTGAACTACCACTGCATCATCCATCAGCAGGCAATCTGTGCCAAAGTAATCGGATTTGAACATGTTATGACGCCTGTCATTAAGATCATGAATTCTATTAGAGCAGAGGCTAAACAACACAGAACCTTCAAACTTTTTCTGGAAGAACTGACATCCGAGTATGGTGATGTTTTACTTCACACAGAAATTAGGTGGCTCAGAAGAGGAAAAGTTCTGCATCGTTTTCTTTCAATTCTGACAGAAATCAAGGCTTTTATGGAGTCGAGAAATGAGGACACCACTCTGTCAGACAGCATGGCAGCTGGACCTTGCATTCCTGACAGACATCACACAAAAACTTAACACATTCAATGCTGAATTACAAGGAAAAGGCAAATCAATTGTTGAAATGATAAGTTCTGTGAAAGCTTTTTATTGCAAAGCTGAGTCTCTTCTTGCAGCAAATTCAGAAAACCAAAATGCAGCACTTCCCCTCTCTGCAGAAAATGCTGCAGGAAAATAAAGCGGCACCTGCTGTCCTCAACAGACGGAAGTACATGGATCTACTGACCAGGCTGGGTCAGGAATTTGAGGAGAGGTTCAGTGACTTCAGGAGAATGGAGCCTTGAGTGGCTTTCATCACCAACCCCTTCAAGGAGATGGACATATCTGACAAGTCTGAAGAGATTAGTGAGGTGTTCATCCCGAATGCTGATGCTTTGGAAATGGAAATCATCAGTCTCCAAAATGACATTGAGCTTAAATCACATCACTATGCCCCTAACTTTTGGAGCCTTGTTGACCAGGAAAAGTACAACAACATTAGCACAGCTGCAAAAAAAGTGGCTTCTTTGTTTGGCTCAACTTACCTATGTGAGTCAGGCTTCTCGGACATGAACTTTAGTCAAAGTATAGAACACATCTAACTGATGCACACCTGGATGGCACTATCAGAGTAAACCTTTCCGGTTACATACCAGATTACAAGGCTCTGGTGGACAGAATGCAATGTCAAACCTCTCACTAAAAACGTAAATATAACTACGATTCATATAAGTATTTCAGTCTTAACTGAAATAGTAACCTTATAGCTGTTTATTAAGCATGACTTTGCCATGTCAGAGGAGAGTAGGAAGAGCAGGTAATTTAATATGGGAAGTAAAGAATTAGCCTTTATACTGGACACTAAGAAGATAAATACATTCATATCAGTGATTTAATTACAACTAAGGCAATTTAGTATATTCACAGTTTATTAAACATTAGTTTGCTAAGTCTACAACTTCTCTTTTACAGCAAGGACATAGAGGCAAAGCAGATGAGAGGAGAAGAGCAGAGCAGAGGAGGAGTATATCCAAGCAGGAGATAAGACGAGGAGAACAGAGGAAAGGAGTCTCTCTAAGTTGGAGAGTAGAGGAGTAGACAAGGTGGAGAGCAGGAGAGGAGTATATCTATGTAGGAGAGCAGAGGATAGCAGGAGGAGAGGAGTCCTTCCAAGTAGGAGAGTAGAGGAGGAGAACAGGAGGAGAGGAATATAGGGTAGTAGGAGAGAAGAGAATAGCAGGAGAGGAGTCCATCCAACTATGAGAGTGGGGGAGTAGACGCAGAGGATAGCAGGAGGAGAGGAGTCCTTCCAAGTAGGAGAGTAGAGGAGGAGAACAGGAGGAGAGGAATATAGGGTAGTAGGAGAGACGAGAATAGCAGGAGAGGAGTCCATCCAAGTATGAGAGTGGGGGAGTAGACGCAGAGGAGAGCAAGAGGAGAGGAATATAGGGAAGTAGAAGAGAAAAGGAGTAGATGAGGAGAGCAGAGAAAGCAGGAGAGGAATATAGGGTAGTAGGAGAGAAGAGGAGTAGACAAGGAGGAGAGCAGGAGGAGAGGAGTATAGGGAAGTAGAAAACAGGAGGAGAGTGGAGGATAGCAGGAGGAGAGGTATATAGGAAGTAAAAAACAGGAGGAGAGCAGAGAATAGCAGGAGGAGAGGTATATAGGGAAGTAGAAAAGAGGAGTAGACGAGGAGGAGAACAGAGGGAAGGAGGAGAGGACATTATGAGTATGAGCCTTTAAACACTGAGGATGGAGTGTCAAGCAATAAAATCGTTGAGAAAAAAAGTAGCTCATGATATGTTCAATATTTTGTAGCTCTCATGACAAAAAATGTTGGAGACCCCTGATCTAGAGTTTCAAGACAAACTGATATCCTTACAGGGTGATTATGGCATGAAAGTGGTGGTACTGTGGGAGCATGAGTGGGCTCACTTGAAAAGGTCAGATCCTCAAGTTCAAGTTTTTCTGGACAATTTTGGCTTGCCAGAACCCCTGGAGCCCAGAGAGGCCTTATTTGGTGGTCGCACCAATGCTTTGGTTTTAAGACATTTAGCCCAAGAGGATGAAACAATAGAGTATAGTGATTTCACATCCCTTTACCATCATGTCATGAGCAAGTACCACTTTCCTTTGGGCCACCCTGAAATCATTCACCATGATTTTGACTTGCCCCAAAACTATTTTGGTCTGATTAAGGCAACAGTTTATCCTCCGAGGGGCTTGTTTCTACCAGTGCTACCATCAAGGGTCCCTAATGGGAAGCTCTTCTTTTCCCTTTGTCGAACATGCAGCGACAACAATAATCAGCAACATCCCTGTGATCATTCTGATGAAGTGAGAGCTCTGAAAGACGTATTGATCCCGGAATAATTAAATATGGCTCTGGCTAAGGGTTACACTATAGCTAAAATCTATGAGGTGTGGAATTTTGTCAGAAAATCAGTACTCTTTTTAAAGAGTATATCAAGACTTTCTTGAGAGGCAAGCAGATGGTTTTGGGTTATCCTGCATCAGCCACCAATCAAGAGAGCAAAGACAGGTACATTCAGAATTATTATGACAAAGAGGGCATACGTTTTGGATCCTAAAAAAATACAAGTCAATAAGGCAAAGAGAAGTGTTTCAAAGCTTTTTTTGACCAATTTTAGGGGAAAGTATGCTCAGAGAAGTAATATGCTGACAACATCCCTTGTTAAAGACCCCGAACAATTCACAGAGTTCATTTTTTCAAACCGATTAGAAATTTCTTATTTTTCATGTTTGAATCAAGACGTTGCTCTGGTACAGTGGAGGTATAAAAAAAATTACCTTAGGTCCCCCGGCAACGTGAACGTACTGATTGATGCCTTTACAACAGCCTACGGACGTCTTGAATTGTACAATCTGATGGACAAGCTCCATGACACAGACTCTGTGGTCTATGTTAGCAAGGCAGGTCAATGGAAACCCCCTCTGAGTAATTATTTGGGTGGTTTAACAAATGAGCTTGAAGATGGTGACCATATCACAGAATGGGCATCCTGCAGTTCCAAGAGTTATGGTTTTAGGACTAAAAACAACCGAGTAGTCTTGAAGGCCAAAGGCATCACACAAAACTATGAAAACGCCCCTAAGGTAAACATAGAATCGATGACACGATTGGTTGATGGGTTCATAAAAGAAAGAACTAGTGAGGAAATCTCTACCTCCTACTAGAGAATTGTGAGGGATAAAATAGGTTTCAATTTAAAAAACGTCCCACTCACGAAAACATTCCGGCTGGTGTATGACAAGAGAGTACTGCTAGCAGATGGTACCACATTGCCATTTGGCTTTTGATTAGACAAGATGAATTCTGTAGGTTTTGATCCACGTCTGAAATGTCCATTTTCTGCTTTAATCGCCGGACCCTCCGGCAGTGGAAAGACTTGTTTTGTAAAAAATGTTTAACTGAAAAATATGATAATATTGTATGGTGTTATTCCTGCTATGTACCAATATATGATGAAATGTTGAAGAAAATAAAAATAAATTTTGTTGAAGGAATACCTGAATCATTGAATGATGATCCACTCTTTCCTCCTAACAGAAATAACCCTCTTGTTTTGGATGTTATGCTGTTTGCAGGTAGTGAAAATCCTAAAATTCCTAGAGCTTTTACTCAATATACTCATCATAGAAACTTATGTTTTTTATCTGGTACAAAATGTCTTTCATCAAGGTAAAAATAGCCGTACCATTAGCTTGAACTCCAATTACATGGTGTTGTTCAAAAACCCAAGAGACAAACTACAGATTAATACTCTGGCACAGCAGATGTGTCCGGGATGGAGATCGTATTTCATGCAGAGTTATAGAGATGCTGCTAAAGAGCCATTTTCCTATTTATTGGTGGATCTTAAAGCATTTACACCAGAACATTTAAGACTCAGAGCGGGCTTGTTTCCATGGGAGTGGCTAACAGTTTACGTCCCAAAGAAATAGTAAACATCTCTGCACGTTTAAAAAGACGTGCCCTTCCTGAGAGCGCTAGTTGTAGCCAACCCTAAAGAACGAAAATCCGTCTTGGGACACTGTTTTTCTGATTTTATTTTAACACTGTGAGATTGCTCTGAATCAGGGGTGGCCAACCAGCCAGAGACTAAGAGCCACATTTTTTACTGTGTTACCGCAAAGAGCCACATAATACACATGGGCACACATGAACATCACCCCATCCCTTCCTCACACACACAGACCTCTGTTCAGCCAGATTTATTGTAAATGTCACACACCAACATGATAATGACAGAAATTGACTCCTACAGTACTAAGACCACAGGCCAGTCATTTTCAACAATGAACATTCTGTGCACTGTCTCACACACACAAACTCTCAGTTTAACCAAGTCCACAAACAAAAATATAATAATATTTTGACCCAAACATTGACAGTATCCCGCAGCCCGTTTGACATTGGGGTATTTTTCCATTGGCACACTTTTCCAGAACTCAATGGTCCCTTCCCTTAAAGCAGGTTTCAGTTGGTCCTCCTCACAAAGATCGATCATCTCCAACTCAGCCGCAGCCTCATCTGTGACTAGCGGGGCTTTCAAACAGTCCGTCTCCGCATTAAATGGATCGACGAGGAACGTAATCTGTGGCCTTTTCAGTTGTAGATCACGGAACCGGGTCACAAAGCTTTCGTGCAGGTTTTCAACCAGTGTTGCATATCTGACTCTTTTCTTATTCAGGGCGGCGTTGGTGACTTGCCAGCTGGCTTTTAGCAGAGTGGGTAAATGCGTTAAATCTCCCTTTTGAATATGCGCCTTGAACAGCTTCAGTTTGTTGACAAACGCAAACACACTTTGCACCAGGTCAGGCAGCATTTTTAACTTACCCTGCAGGGTCAGGTTCAGTCTGTCCAAGTGACACAGCATGTCGACCAAAAAGGCCAGATCCATAATCCACTCGAGGTCCCAGAGCTCGGGATAGTCCTTGTCCTTCTCTTCCATGAACAGTTTCACGGCATCCAAAAGCTCAAAGAAGCGAGAGAGTACCTGGCCTTTTGACAGCCACCTCACAGTGCAGTGCAGCGGCAGGTCACCTGGAAGCCCTTGGTCCAGCTCAGCGATGAGATTCTTGAATTGCCTGTGGTTAAGCGCATGTGTGCGGATGTAGTTGACGATTTCCATCACAGGCTTCATGACGTTGTCTAAATTCAATGATTTAGATACGAGTTGCTCCCTGTGGATGATGCAGTGGAAATTCCAAAACTCTGGAAATGTTTGGTCAGCTTTGCACAGCCCCACAAGCCCGTTCACAGATTCGATCATGGCTGGCGCTCCATCCGTGGCTATTGCAGTTAGTTTCGGTATGGGCAGATTTGCGTTCGCAAATGCACCCATCATTGTTTCTTTCACATCTATGCCACGGGTTCTGTCTTTTAATGGCACAATATCAAGGAGTTCTTCTTTGGTTACACAATCGTTTGACACAGACCGTGCAAATATTGCCAACTGAGGCTTGTCTTGTATGTCACAACTCTCATCCAATGCGACACTAAAATACTCACATGCTTGAAGGTCAGAATGCAACTGTGATTCAACAGCCGTGTTAATGTCCGATATTCTGTGTTCAACAGTGTGGTGGGACAGTTGGACGTCTGATACCATTCGTTTTAGTTTGTCATTTTCAGGAGACAAGATTTCAACAACGTCATTGAGGCATTTTTTAACGAACTCCCCTTCATTGTATGGCTTTTCAGCCCGTGCAATGTTCCAAGCCAGTTGATATGATGCAAGCATTACGGTCTCTGAGTGCTTCGTAAATTTTTGGAAAAACTGTATCTGCTTTTCTGCCTGACTTTTCAAAGTGACCAACTTGTGCTTGCGAAGTCCAGTCCCTTTTGGAAATTCCTGGTCGATGTTAGCATGGAGTGAACTGAAGTGGCGCTGAAGATTTGAAGCTTTGAAATGCGCTAATGATGCCTGACATATAAGGCAGAATGGCTTGCCATTACGTTCAACAAAAAAATATAAACTCTCCCACTCTGTTAAAAACGTCCTGTGTTCATCTTCATATTTTCGTTTTGCTGTGCATTTTTTCCCTGCCATTTTGAGAGCGAACTTGACACAAATTGTTTACTCAAATGATCTTGCCCCTACTGGGAAACTTTGCGGTATTTTCATCTCACGCACATGCGTGTTTGATGAAAATACCGTATTAAACTCAAGCGAAGCGAACACGCACATTAAAAAAAAACACAAGCACAAACTTTGATATGAACGTAAGAGCCGCATGAAACCAGGCAAAGAGCCGCATGCAGCTCGGGAGCCGCGGGTTGGCCAGGCCTGCTCTGAATCATCTCAAGGGGTGCATCCCACTCATCCAGGAACAATTAAAAAAATTAAAGAGACAAAAGGCTGCCATCAAGCTATTTGCAGACACAAAGATCAGTATAAAAAAGAAAAGGCGAACAAGTGGATTTTTATTACCCCTACTAAGTGTGGCAATCCCAATAATAACTAGTCTAATCTCATCCAGGAGTGGGGGCTGATTTGATGATGTCTAATAAAATATACTTAGTGCCTCAACATTAGTTGGATAAACTTAAACAACAAGGCCCAGAACATATTCGACAAATGGCCGAAAGGGACCTGGACTCCAGTATGAAGGATGTATTGAACATGAAAGGAATTAACCCTTATGACAAGGCAAAGAAATACTCGCAACTCTTACAAAGGTACTTGTCTCTGTTGAAACAAGATGAAAATGACACAGGACATTTGACCCTCTCCCTGCCAGAAAATAATAGGCCAGAGGACACAGCCTGTTGTTTCAGGGCCCCTTCCTCCAAACTTACAGGGTCATGTTATAGAAGATGATGATGTGATGACGGACATGTTGGAACATATTCCTTCACGTAATCAATTTTTATATATACAGTATCTCACAAAAGTGAGTACACCCCTCACATTTTTGCAAATATTTGATTACATCTTTTCATGTGACAACACTGAAGAAATGACACTTTGCTACAATGTAATGTAGTGAGTGTACAGCTTGTATAAGTGTAAATTTGCTGTCCCCTCAAAATAACACAACACACAGCCATTAATGTCTAAACCGCTGGCAACAAAAGTGAGGACACCTCTAAGTGAAAATGTCCAAATTGGGCCCAAAGTGTCAATATTTTGTGTGGCTACCATTATTTTATAGCACTGCCTTAAGCCTTTTGGGCATGGAGTTCACCAGAGCTTCACAGGTTGCCACTGGAGTCCTCACGGAGCTGGTGGATGTTAGAGACCTTGCGCTCCTCCACCTTCCATTTGAGGATGCCCCACAGATGCTCAATAGGGTTTAGGTCTGGAGATATGCTTGGCCTGTCCATCACCTTTACCCTCAGCTTCTTTAGCAAGGCAGTGGTTGTCGTGGAGTTGTGTTTGGGGTCGTTATCATGTTGGAATACTGCCCTGCGCCCAGTCTCCGAAGGGAGGAGATCATGCTCTGCTTCAGTATGTCACAGTACATGTTGGCATTCATGGTTCCCTCAATGAACTGTAGCTCCCCAGTGCTGGCAGCACTCATGCAGCCCCAGACCATGACACTCCCACCACCATGCTTGACTGTAGGCAAGACACACTTGTCTTTGTACTCCTCACCTAGTTGCCGCCACACACGCTTGACACCATCTGAGCCAAATAAATCTTGGTCTCATCAGACCACAGGACATGGTTCCAGTTATCCATGTCCTTAGTCTGCTTGTCTTCAGCAAACTGTTTGCGGGCTTTCTTGTGCATCATCTTTAGAAGAGGCTTCCTTCTGGGACGACAACCATGCAGATCACTTTGATGCAGTGTGCGGCGTATGGTCTGAGCACTGACAGGCTGACCCACTTCAACCTCTGCAGCAATGCTGGCAGCACTCATACGTCTATTTCCAAAAGACAACCTATGTATATGACGCTGAGCACCTGCACACAACTTCTTTGGTCGACCATGCCGAGGCCTGTTCTGAGTGGAACCTGTCCTGTTTAACCACTGTATGGTCTTGGCCACCGTGCTGCAGCTCAGTTTCAGGGTCTTGGCAATCTTCTTATAGCCTAGGCCATCTTTATGTAGAGCAACAATTCTTTTTTTCAGATCCTCAGAGAGTTCTTTGCCATGAGGTGCCATGTTGAACTTCCAGTGACCAGTATGAGGGAGTGTGAGAGCGATAACACCAAATTTAACAGACCTGCTCCCCATTCACACCTGAGACCTTGTAACACTAACGAGTCACATGACACCAGGGAGGGAAAATGGCTAATTGGGCCCAATTTGGACATTTTCACTTTGGGGTGTACTCACTTTTGTTTCCAGCGGTTTAGACATTAATGGCTGTGTGTTGTGTTATTTTGAGGGGACAGCAAATTTACACTGTTATACAAGCTGTACACTCACTACTTTACATTGTAGCAAAGTGTCATTTTTTCAGTGTTGTCACATGAAAAGATATAATCAAATATTTGCAAAAATGTGAGGGGTGTACTCACTTTTGTGAGATACTGTATAATGAATAAAATAAAAGGGTCAAAAGGCAGAGCTGGTTGGAATGACCGAGCTGGTTGGAATGACCGATGGTTTGTTCTTTTATGTATGAGTTTGTACATGAAGAACAAACCATCAGAGGGTCTCATATGCTAGATTTGATTAGTCCCATCTTTCTTGTTTACTTTGAGGATTAGGCGTAGTAGGGTGTTATTCAAGTCCAAATACTGTTCTCTGTGACCGGGGATGAGAAATTCTATAGGGCCGTTCTCTGCCAGGGTCGAAATTGGCATGATCTTGTTTAAGTATATGAATGTATGCTTGTTTATGTTTAGATAACAAAAGACCATCTGTTTATCCGTACACAGGAAGTTACGTTCATTTAAAGCGCGACAGTAAATAGCCAAAGGGCCTTATGTGTATTCTGTTTGGGATGTCTATAAAGGTGAGGACAACCGTAAGTTTCTTTGAGATTGAGTGAGATGAGCTCGAGTTTGTAAGACCAAGTATCGAGTCTGTAACGGCATGAACAATAGACTATCAAATGCTGCAATAAATAATTGAATTACTCTCTCCCTTGACAACCGGGTACGTGATCATTATTTCAACCACTACACAAAACGGCTGATTTCTAACAATCTCGACATAATTTGCACAATCTATAGAAAATTGGGTCAAAAAAGATCCAACTCAGTCTTTAATGCTTCCCCTGACTTTCGGTGTAACAGAGCCATTTGTTTAGAAAATACCCTTCAGTATTTGCTTTGCAGACCTCCTACCTTTACTTCGCTTTTGCCTTAATGATTTTATTTTAACCGTTGACCGTGGCTTTTTAGAAAAAGGAAGCCACGCTCCAGGGGGCCTCTTTTTAGGCCTGCGAACCAACATCAAGAGTCCGCCTGAGCCTCACTGTCGCTCAGGATCTGATGCATTGTGATTGGCCATAGCACTAGAAATTACTTCACTGACAACATTTTTAGCTGCATTTTGTAAATGCGGCTTGGCAATGCTAAAACCTCTCTTCATGAACGGGATCACCATCCTAAATAGATTACGGAATATGCCGCCCACACCCGAACCATACATGCTTGGTGTTCCATTATAGCCCGGTAACCCATTGTCTACTTGATTCACGTAGTAAAATACATAACGATTAGGGTCAAGATGCGGACTGTGTAACATCTTTAAATATGTAAAGACTGGACGGGAAGAAAGTGGAGTTTAACAGTCACTTTACCCCAATCAAATATTATATTATTATTCTGATCCATCTTAATCTCAATATGTATGTTATCAATATACGTTTTCGCTACTGGTACGTAGTGTGGTCGTGCATAATTAATTGTGATGATATCACCGTCCCCTCTATATGAACCGTGCGTAAGAGCGGTACAAAACTGTCTCCGACCCTTTGAAAAGATATAATATCTGTATAAACAAACATGTTATAAAATCCACCGTGTATATTGGCCGGCAATGGAGACAGAATATCATTCGCTTCCGCCCACTTGTCAGATTGCAAGCCTAAAACGTAAGCTAAACTGCCTCGAGTTTTGATCGCAGAATCAGAATATTCACTTACAAGTTTCACTTGCTTTTGATTATTGTCATATCCTAAAAACACATTCTTATCCTTATCACTTATGGCCAGGTTCACCTTTAGCCTGTGCTAAGTTGGATAGCCACAGCAGGCTTAGATTCTTTTTTGTAGAAAAACTCTAAATCGTTTTTTAATATATTTGGCCAGCTATGCAGATATAAAATTTCAGCTAGCCCTACGTCCCAATTTCCATGCAAATGTATCGGTTTCGCTAAACTAGTTTTGAAGGTTGAGCTCTGATTTAGGGGATAGATATCCCCAGAGGCATTGCTGGGAAGAGTCAGATAAAAACCGGAGCTTTCCATGATTTACTAAATCACTTGTGAGCAATGCTTTTGCTGTGCAATGATTTTATGCATTTAAAACATCCGACTCTTGGACCCAGCTGTTGAATTTTTCCGGACAGTTTTTCCAGTGAACAAATACATGCGTTTCTCTGTGTAATTTCTTTAGTTTTAGAATTTCCTCTACGTGAAATACTTTGTCTTTAGTTATCTTCACCTTTTGAAGTTCAAATTCATAGAAGGTTCCATCGATAGACTCACCATCTTAATCGTTTAATTTATAAACGGGGAATACGCGGGCTACATTCTGTCACTGCGAATATTTCATTACTGAAGCCTTGCTCATATTTTTTGTCAAAAACGCCGCGGAACTCTGAGATGCAAACAATGTCACCTGTTTTGAATTTAAAAGCAATTGCTTTCTTTCCACGAAAGGGAAACAAACCATAAAGATTTTTAAAGACTTCAAATGTGTTCTCAAATGTGAGGTCTAATGGCCTAATGCATATGCTTTTATGATAGCTATTATTGTAACTCGTTACCAGAGGGGTATTCCATCAAGGCAGATAAAGGAAAATCCAGGCTTATTCCGATAAGTCTGGCTAATTTCAGTGAGAGTTCCGTTCCATTACTGTGGCTTATAGGAGTCCCTGCTCAGTAACCAAGGTAACTTATACCTCTGAACTAACCTGCTCCCTCGCAGGCTAACTGTCAAGCTTAATTTAGCTGTGTTTCAAAGAATGTCCAACAGGTGGGAACAGAACCCCAAAAGACTTCCGTGTATTTTCTCGCTCGCATCACTTTTGTCCTGTCCATGTTCGGAAACATAAGTTCAGACTTTTTTCTGTCATTGTGACCAAGCATGAATTGACATGTTTAATTTAGTTCCAAAGAAAATATCAATAGAAATAAACAAGTTAAGAAAAGCTTGTCTTACTACTTTCACTGTCTTCAAAAGCCAATAGTTAATTGACATAGGCCTAGACTATGGCTGAATCTCAAATCGCATACTACATACTACGCACTACAAGTACAGTACATACTTCGCGGATGATGGTAAAGTACATACTGTTTAGTATATAGTAAGCTAGTATGCCAGTATTGGGACTGATTGGGACCTACATTGTCATAATATTGCCTCAACATTACATTTTGTCGCGCATTAACATCACGCCACGTTTGAGTATTTTGCTAGACACCATTAAGCATTGTGTTAAACTGACTAGCATGTCTTATGAAGTTTACTTCCTTCACAAATAGCATCTATGAACTCTATGGCTTTTGCCACTGGCCATTTTAAAAGCTTATAAGCCAGTAATACTAGTATCTTAGCACTCGGAATAGTCATAGAATTGAGCAATTGCTAGCAAGACTAAAGACGAACTTTACACTGCCAAAGCTATTTATTTTCAGGGCACAAGATTGTTCGACATTGATGCAATAACTATCAATATAGGTGACGATAATTGAATTTTTTGTCAAGTGAAAAGGCAAGAGAATCGTGAAAACCCCTCCTCTTTCACTGTGCAAGTAGTTGTGGTCTATATTACCCCAAAAACCGTGCATGGGTGCATACTTCAAAAAAAACACCAGAAATAGTAGACCATCTGGGAATATTTGGCATACTATTTTCAGCAGACAATGGTTTGAGACATACTAATCTTTTCGCATACTACATAGTATGCAAGTATGCGATTTGAGATTCAGCCTATATAAGGTGCTCAGATTCTACACAGACCGTTTACACCACCAGCCCCAAGGGTCTTCAGAGACAGAAGTTATCCACTGGGCTTCCCTGATGAGTGGGAGAGGTACAGGTTCAGTAGGCCCACCAAAGTTAACCTATGCAGTCCGCTGGAACCACATATAAGGAAGCACACTCAACATAGCCAAGCCTTGACCACTGTTTAGTCTGTCTACATAGCTCTGCATTTCTTTGCATGTGGGACATTCTTGTACAGTGGTGGTCTTGCGAAGGTAACTGGATGCCGGGAAATAAGGGTATGTCATGCTCTAAAGCAGTACCTGAATATTTTCATCACTTTTCCTGGTCATCTTCTAACACAAAGAATCAAGGAGGCGTTTTATTCAATTGCAGGTATGTGACAGTTAAAATAAATATAAAGTAGCCTAAAGGTTGACAAGCCTCTATATTAACGTAATCCTCTTTTTCTGGCTTCCCCAATATTATAGAAGCAATAGACTGTATCCATGTGCATGCCACTCCCCATCTGGACCTGTGGAGGCAGACTATGTCACTCGGAAATCTTTCCATAGTCTAAACATATAGGCATCTACTGGGGGCATCTGTCCAGACACTGTCAGGCAGAATAGTAATAATTGGATTTGGATGAAATGTGCACATCTGTGAAAATAGATCAAATAAGTTATGTCAACACTTCTTTGGATTTAAATCCTGTTGCCCTGGCAGTTGTTCACAGAAATGTCAATTTCAATGTCTGCCTCACACAAAGTAGTAACTGTACTGTACAGAGTTAATGTTTCACTTTACCTTATCAGGACAGATCAATCAGAAAAAAATCTGTTATTTCCTTTCCTAACTAAGTATGTCATAGCACTAACATGTAGCTGCAGAAGGCCTATGCAAAACCAGATTTGAAACCTCACACTGTGTCAGACCCAAAGTTAAAAATATTATTCTGGAATGTGAGCAATGTTGAGATAATTCAGAACTGGAATTTACATTTTGAAAGACACCACTGCATCAACCCTTCTTAGTCATGCTGAGCAATATAAAATGAATGCTCTGCCAAGCAAAGTGTGCCACATCATTGGTGACCTCTATGCTGTCAGATGATCTGTGATGGAAGTTGCCTGATATCTAATAGCTGTTGCCACATTCATTTTTGGCTATTCAGTTGGCCCTTGTTGAGATGTAACCTCTGAGAATGAATATAGGCCAAGGGTTACTAGGTCAGAAAGGCTATAAGCCTCACCGAATAAGGCTATTTAACAGTAAATGCATTGTAGTTATGTTAGTTCACATATGTTAGCCTAATTCATTTTTATTGATCATAAATCTGATATCATCTAGCCTGATAATATAGCCATTCTTTCTTATCTAGTGATCTGAATGTTCTTTTATTAAAAATTAAACAATAAGTAGGCTAGTATGACTTAAGCATTTAATCTGTCAGCAATTTTTTGCAAAGCTATCTCCTCGCCTTGTCAGTTGCGGCAGTATTGCCCTTTTTAGTGATGACTCCTTTAAATTCTTCATAAAGTCCCATCAGCAGGGTTTGTTCCTCTGTTGAGAAGATCACCGCTCTAGTTTTCGCTTCTTTTTCAAGCCTGTGATAGATATTGGGCATGAAAAGTAATTGAATTAAGCTTGACACAATGTATGAGAGTACTAACTATCTCTATACGAAGGACACTAGGTAGGAAATGTGATGCCCCATTACTGACGGGTCCCAAACACTCTGTCCATACCACCTGCTAGGAACTGTGTATGTGACTGTCATAGGACTCTCTGAATAGACCCTTGGGTCATAGGTTGGAATACACTATACAAGGGTATTTTGTAGGATAAACCTTTCTTATAATCTGTGTATAATCTTATAATCTGTGTAATGGTTGGCTATGAACACTGACTGCCTCCTATGTATCCTGGAATAAAAGACTGTGTTAACTTTGTAATCATTGGAGAACATGTAAGAACTATGGAAGATCAACATTTTGGACTCATGCTCATTAAAGATTCTCCCCTGACTTGTTTGTTTAAAGAATGTTCATGGATCAAAAGTGGACAGAAGCTAACATGGTGCCGTGACTCGGATGGATACGTTTTACTGATTTTACTGAAAATACTGTAGAGCTAAGGGGCTCATTTTGCAATCGCAAGGAAGCAGTATTGGATGCTGAAAACAACTGAACAGTGAGTCGTAAAACTACATCATTAAACGAAAGTATTCTTACAGCATGGTGCTGTGAGTACGGATAGTTGGAATTTGCACTCTGATGGTGAGTAAAATCAGACTATCTGAAAGAACAAGTCAGTTAAACGAGCATGAGTATCTAGATTAACACATCTGGAACAAGAAGACCTAGAAATGTCGCTTTTTAGGCTATGGAAAGCTGTGGTGAGGACATGTAAGACTTACGTTGACACTGAAAAATGTGTGCTTAGTCTTAGTCCAAAGATTCCACATGAGAAGCTAAGTCCTTTTAGGCCACTGTAACAGTGATGAAAACTTCCTCAAGTTATCTGGAAGTCATTGATAGAAGAATATCAAGGGACACGTGTATAATATTTGTACAATTGAATTTAAAGAAAAAACAACGTGGTACAAACGGGGACTGCAGCCCTGACGTTGTAATTTAGAAAATGGCAAAATCATTGGCTGATGACATCAAAAAGAGCTTGAAAATAGATGACTGTCACCAAGAGATAATAAAAAAATATGCCATCGTTCCAGAAGAAGATTTTTGGAGTTTTTTTGATATACAGAAAACTTTAGTTACCGGGAATGTAACTCTGGTTATATGAGTGGAGAGGAGGCCCCCAGAGGGGCTTTAGCTCCTAGTGGTTTACCCTTGCCGCGTTAGCAGCCGTACTGAAAACTCATTATTCAAGATGCGACAGCCAATCTGGGCACGCCTGCCCCTATATAGGACCCGTGAGCCCAGAGAACGCCCTCCCGAGTTTATTCAGCATAACTCGTGGGACGGCAGGGCAACAGGTCTAGGGGGCTCCACTACACTCATATAACCGGAGTTACATTCCCGGTAACTAACGTTATATGTCGTGGAGCTCCGCCCCCTAGAGGGGCTTTAGCTCCTAGTGGTTCACAGCGGAGCGAGCAAGCCAAGGATGTACTCCCTGCCGGACCAAACCAGCATTACTCGCAGGGTTCAGTTAAGAAACCGTCCCCTAAAAAAAAGACGCAAAGACCCAAGAGGAAACATCCCCGATAACTGACGAAGTCAGAGAAGGAATGATCGAATGCGTTAATGACAAAAATCCTCCCCCAGGGCAGACCTATGAACACATAGGCCACCCCAGGAAAAAAAAGGATGTTGAGCTCAAGTGAAACGTATCCGTTCCACATGAAGCACAACAAAAACTCACGTACCACACATCACGAGATATGGGGCATGAGAATACAGACACACAAAAAACACAAAATGAGGGAAGCCCCAGGGAGGAGGCGAAGTGTGTTGAGATAGAATCAAGGCAAAGCATGAGATTCCATAGAACAATTCAGAGGTCTCGGGTAGCAGCGCCGAGAACCGAATGAACAGAAGGTGCGGGAGAAACGTCCAGTAAATAGAAACGGACAAACGCCGAAGACGACGACCATGACACCGCGGCGCAAATGTCATCTACTCTGATCCCGTGGAAAAGGGCAAAGGAGGTTGCAACACCACGCGTGGAGTGTGCACGGAGACCCTCCGGAACGACAGAACCAGATGTCTCATAGGCCACAGTGATGCAGTCACAAAGCCAGTGGGAGAGACGCTGCTTAGAAAGCGGACGACCCACCCGGGAATCTGAATAACAGATAAACAGCTGGGGAGTCAGTCGGATAGACCTGGGGCGTTCTACGTATAGAGCCTGAGCGCGCACCGGGCACAGACGGTGGAGCCTCTCGTCCTCCTCACGTACGAAGGACGGGTTAGGTCTCAGCGTAGCACAGCCTAAGTCCTCTCTGCGAAGGTGGGCATGCGCCCATAGCCAAAGATGAGTCGCTGACCTGTGTAGAGCAGGAGACCTGATCCCCCCTGGCAATTGATGTAAGCGACCGTGGCCCAATTGTCTGAGCAAATCAAGATATCGCAGCCCCTGACCAGGTCCGAGAAGTGCAGCAGCACCAGTAACACTGTGTCTAGTTCCAACAGGTTGATGTGGCGAGGGCCGGGAGGCCACACGCCTCCGACAGCCTGACCCTGACACACACTGCCCCATCCGTGGAGAGAGGTGTCCATGAAAACCTGAACGCACTCTGACGCCCTGCCCAGGGGTGTGCCCTGAGAGAGCACCACAGTGTCTCTCCAATATTCCAGGTCCTCTCGCAGGTGTGCTGGCAGAGATAAGATTGGGTTCCGATGGCGCACTGGGTCGACCTGTTGGCGAGCTAACCAGGTCTGCAGGCTGTGCATGTGCAGTAAGCCCAGAGGGACCACTGCGTGCGCTGCCGCCATCATGCCCAACAGGGACATGACGGACTGGACCGAACGTCTGCAGGGCAGATAGCACAGGTTGAGGGCAGAGAGCAGATTGAGAGCCCGCGTGTCTGAAATGCGTGCTCTCATTGTGCGCGAGGCCATGACCAGACCCAAGTAAGAAACCTGCTGGGCTGGTCTTGGAACGCTCTTTTTCCAATTTACAGCAAGTTCCAATTGCGTTAGAAGGGACACCACTCGGAAGGTGTGGCTACAATCAGGAGATCGTCTAGATAAGCTAAAATCCTGATGCCCTCCTTGCGTAGGGGCATTAGCTCCGTCTCCAAGCATTTGGAGAAGGTGCGTGGAGCCAGAGCGTAGCCGAATGGGATCCTGGTATACTCGTAGACCCTTCCCTGAAAGGCAAACCGGAAAAACATCCTGTGTCTGCGAATGATCGGGACATGGAAGTAAGCATCCTTGAGGTCTATGCTCGAACAGAAGTCCCCCGGTAGGAAGGCTTCCAACAGGCGAGTAGTGGTGAGCATACGGAATGGTCGTTTGGCTACGAGCTCGTTCAGATTGCGCAGATCCAAGATTGGTCTCACCCCTCCCATCTTCTTGGGAACCAGGAAGTAACGAGAGTAGAAACCGTCCTGCCAGAGATCTTCCGGGACCTCGGAGATCACACCTTTGCTCAACAGTTCTGCAATCCTCGACAGGAGATCGGACGCTCTGTCGAGCGATGACATCATCGTCTCCACTATCCCCGAGAAGGGAGGGGGAGCTGAGCGGAACTGAATTAGATAACCCAGTCTGATCATTCGATCGAGCCAGGCTGACATAGTACAGTGATGACACCACTTCCAATTACGTTCTGAGAGAGCATGCAGTTGAGGGGTGTTTGCCAGGAAAAGTTCGAATTCCCCCTCTGCCCCTACCGCTGCCGAGCTCGACCGGAGAGGAAGAGACACGGCCCAAGGAGGGCAGAGAGAGAAAGGGATGAGAAAAAAGAGGAGCTGGGTCAGGAGGCAAACTCAGGTCCACGGAACGAGTGCCAAGCGCGCTAAACATTAGGCCATCCCGCTGTACAATGGGCACAGTGCTCTCACTCATAGGAATCTGAGGGAGAGAGGAACCCGGCATTTGCATACGTGGACGTTGCACCCCGAGTGGGGATGCGTTGCTAAGGGAACGCGAGTAGCTCTGGCAGAGATCGGGGGCTCAGTGGGAACAGGTAGCGAGACAGGGGCAAGAGCCGACGA
Organism: Esox masquinongy; assembly: GCA_016801175.1. Taxonomy (NCBI): domain Eukaryota; kingdom Metazoa; phylum Chordata; class Actinopteri; order Esociformes; family Esocidae; genus Esox; species Esox masquinongy. Next base: position 36,020 of record JACXGI010003923.1, read on the forward strand.
CGTTACCTGGCATTTGAGCCTGTCACAGTGAGTGGATTGAGAAGCCACCACGGTTATGTCTGTAACCTCCTGTGAAATTTCAGGACGCTCGGTAGCCCGCAAAAAGCAGGAAAGAGAGGAGCCCGGCATTTGCATATGCGGACGTTTCGCTGAAGGCGAATGGACGTCGTCATGGCAACGCCTGGCTGAACTCTTAGAGCGAGTACACTTGGAACTGGCCGGCAGTGGAATGAGAGACGTCTCTGAACCCGCTAGCCGGCGCTTAAGTCTATGGGAGGTGGCGGGTAGAGAGGATAGAGTAGTTATACCTATAACTCCCTGAGAAAACTCACTAGCCTGAACATTGCTAACATAGCTCTTATCATTACACTGAAAAGGGAAAGGAATAGAGCGTGCATAAGTGAAAACATTAGAAAACCTGCAGGCTGCAGGGCGAAAGTGAGGGAGAAGCTGCTCACTTGCGCCACTGCTTATATCCAACGGGGCAGACATAGAGACAGAGTACTCGCTGAGTCTCTAATAGCCACCGACGGAGGCAAACTAGGGCATACAAAAGGTACAAGTGGTTTAAAAGATTCAGACACCGCCTGAGCCTGCACAAAAGCAAAACTTACACCAAAGCACTATTTAAATTTTTTATTGCAAGAAAAAGTTTGTAAGGCCGAATCTGCGATGCAGATACCTTGAGGAGGGAGGGAGACGCGGGGGCCGTGAGGGCGACGTCACCTGGGCTTCTTAGACGGCCACGGAGTATCCAGTCTGAGGGCGGGTTGTCTGCGTTGCACGGGAGGAGGAGCAGGAGCCACGGCAGCCGGATGAGGAAGAGCCGGGGCAGCAGAAGAAGCGGCAGCAGAGGCTTGGCGGCGCTGACGTCGTTTAGTGGAGGAACCCGGGCGATGGGAAGAGGGTCGTGAGGTTGGATAAGCAGCAGGGCCAGCCAGGGGAGGTGATGAGGCCGCGCCTTCCGTCCCTTGTCGGTCTTCTTAAAAGAAGTGATGGCAGTGTGGACGGCGTCGCCGAATAAGCCCTCCTGGGATAACGGTGCGTTGAGGAGGGGTGCGCGATCAGCATCGCGCAGAGAAGACAGACAGCCAAAGGTGCCAATGTCCGACCACGGAAGTAGCCACTGATCGTCCGGCGCAAACTGTCTGTGCCTGGTTAAGGTGGAGGATAGCCTTAAGATATCCTGCTACCTCCTCGATGTCACGTGACGACGGGGTAGGTGAACGGTTTAAAATATGGGAGGCCACCGACGCGAGGAGAGCAACGTTGTTCACCGCGGCCAGGGCCTGTGATCCCAGGACGTAAGTCTTGTCCCATAGCTGCCCTGTGTAGCGGTCCTTGGTAGATGGCAAGGCAGGCTTCTTCCCCGACCAGCCCAAGGAAGGCAGGAAATGCACGGCCAACTCAGGCTGTAGTGGAGGGACGGCCGAACTGATGGGGGTCTGCCTACCATCGACTCTGGTGAAGGTGGATGTACGACTTCACCGGAGCTCTGGCAGAAGATGGAGTGGACCAGGAACCCTCGGCGAAAGCCTTAAAACCTCGGACTTCAGGCGCCGGGGAGTCCACCGGCTTGACTCGTTCAGCCCAGGAGCCGAAGGACATATCAGAAGGTTCCTTCGGTGTCGGCAGAGGAGGCAGGTGCAGCTGAATTCGTAGAGCCGCCCAAAAAACCAAAATTTCTCAGGCTGAAGAGCAATAAGTTAACAGTAACACAGCAAAGCAGAATAAAAAGGGAGGGCGTTCTCTGGGCTCACGGGTCCTATATAGGGGCAGGAGTGCTCTGATTGGCTGTCACATCTTGCATAATGAGTTTTTAGTACGGCCGCTAATGCGGCAAGGGTAAACCACTAGGAGCTAAAGCCCCTCTAGGGCGCAGAGCTCCACGACATATAACATGGGAAGAAATTCAAAGAATACCTGATGAATTTCAAAAAACATGTTGGTCGTTGATTGTGTTATCAGAAATTCAAAAATGGAATGATAAATTCCTCAAAGATGGTCTTGAAAGAACTTTTAAGGAAAAAGAAAGTGTTGGGGCATCGGCTAAACTGGATAAGTTAACTAAAGGACTTAAAAAGTTGAAAAAGGACCTGGAAACGTTGAAAGTTGGAAAAACATCTAAAGACACTTAAAGCCTATTCAAAAAGAAACCAGGATCATGTCACTATTGTGGAATCCCTGGCCAGTGGCAGAATGAGTGTCACAAGAAGAACCGAAGGAAAAAGACAGGATGTTCAGATGCTTGGAACACAATACATACTGCCCACATGCCGAGCAGCAGCAAGGAAAGATCTCCCATGTATGGAATCCAGGAATCAAAGATGGAGGATATCCTGGCGATACCTGGAACTGATGTGAGCTTGTATAATCATTGATTAAGAGTTCTAAATCTATTTCCAAAAATGTATCATACCAAAACATTTAATGGGGCTGGAACTTATCAAGGAAATCGGATCACTTCCCTTGATAATAACCAGGCTTATCCAATTAAATATTTATTTGAAAAGCACTTTGATGGTGAATAACGTTTTAATAGGCATTCAAAAAAATAGCCTGTTTTGTCTTGTCATGTTTGATGTCAGTAGGACCCATTGGCCTTTACAAAAGGGTGGTATTTCTACCAAGTTGGAATGCGTGTGCTCTCTCTCACACTATGCCTCATCACAGGACGACTGGTGAGAGGGAAACAATACACAGAAGGTAAACATTTTGAAGTTAAGTAAAACACAAGGCTTTCCATGTGCACTGAATTTGATTCTAATATATGTTATAATTTGTTTTTTGACAAAAGATTAGGATTATAGTCTCGTGAAATGATGACAAAAGAAAACAGTAGAGGTTATCCCCTACAATAAAATTTTATATTTTATTTTAAACACTGAATTGGCTTTGGTTAACAAAGAATATTTTTTATTTGTTTGTTTTTTGTGTTTCTCTAGTCACTGAGATGACATTTGTCTTTTAAAGCACAAGTTAGATAATTGTCCCTGACAAAAATAGTCTCACCCTGGGTTCAGAGAGCAGCGCAGGGAGGAGTGCTTGAGCCAATTCCCCCCACACACTGCCAAACAGATATGACCATTGGGTGGTCATATCTGTTTTTAGTTTAGTCATCATTTTTATGAATGTTTTAAAATTTCCTCAATAAAGTTAAATTACTGTGTAGAACTGGGAGCACTCTTTACAACTTTAAAAGCATCGGATAGGATAGAATATAGACTTTTGGTTAACATCCATGTCGATTAAGTTGAAGAAAAACAACATGTCTTATTACAGACATGTCAAAATGTGCATTAAAGTTTGGCTGACTGACACTATTCAAGAATAAAATTGCAAAATGAAACAGAGTTGAAGAATTTCCCTACAATTTAGGTGGTTAATCAAAACATTATGTTTGTGTTTCTCATGAGGTAGTTGGCCCATAACCTTTAAAAATGCTAAATTTGGGTGCTCTAACTATACTAATAGAATCGCCCTGGTGATTAACAATTTGTCAATGGGTTATATGGTTTATAAATCCTTCACACACGTGACCATGTTACACATTTGATGTCTTTGATTGTGTTTACTTTCAGCATGTTCATTTAAATTATTTTTTTTTTTTAATGAATATACAGTATGCAACAATCGAATGGATTCTAGATCCGTCCTTGATATTATTTTTCTATTTTTCATGTCCATCCTGAAATGATGGCCAGTGCGAATACAGGATGGCACCATCCTTGGTCGCATTCGCCTTGATTCTGCTTTCTCTCATGGTGTCACTTTCCATTGACTTAATGAAGTGAAAGCAGGGGGGATTTATGATATTATTGATTATGATTGGAAAGAGTTGAGCTTAGAGCTCAAAGCAAATCAAAATTGGTACTTATAAAAACTTACATGAAAAATTGGAAAAATAGTATTGCAATAACTTACATTGGAACTTTACATCATTGATACAAGACAGAGAAGACTGAGACTAGAACTACAGGACATTTGATGGGAATCTAGCTTAATTCCTAACAATCAATAGTTTTCCTAAATTTACTGGTGTTTTGATATTATTTATGTATGTTCATTCCTCACAAGGCAGGTAGAGGACTACATATGATCACTACCCCAAAATTGGTTATTGATACTTGTCCTTTTGTGAAGTTGTTTCATAGTCATGATTACAACAACTATCCTGATATGTTTAATAGTTCCATATTCCTTTTCAAAGGTAGAAACTGTCACTAGTACATTCATTGGAGTTTTGTGTTGTGTTATGTTCAGGATATGTTGAGTCATTAGTATGATGTTGATGCATTACTCATGAGAGATAAAGTATACATCACCCAAAGGTCCAAGTGATTTATCGCTTTGACATTTTGGCAGCTGCATATGTGTGAGATTATGAAAATGATTTTATGATTTATGACCAGATGGTAGCAGTTGTTTTTCCGGGGGTACAGCAGGTGATTCTGTGGGATGAGTGGGGTAGGTCAAAAGGATTATGAAAAATGATTTTTTAATGGTTGTTAATTTATGTCCGGGGTGTTAACAGTTGTTTTTTCGGGGGGTTCATGTCCGATTAGGTAGGTGATTCTGTGGTATGAGAGGGGGGTTCAAAAAGGGTTATGAGTAAAAAATTGTATGACTGGTCCGGGGTGGTAATATTTGGACAGTTGTTTTTCAGGAGCTTCCTTCTCTGGGAGGAGAGGGTGTTGGGTTTCTTGCGGTTCAAGGGGGGGTTGAGCAGGTGTTACCGATGGTTCATTCTCTGAGAGTTACAAATAAATAAGAGCTAGACTTCTCCTGGTTTGCAGTTGAATTTGTTTTTTACTCTGTATAAGAAATCAAGATGGCGTCTGTGCTTAGTGATACACCCGTGACAACCCAGACTTACGAAATAGGCCACAGAACGGAGGAGCGAAAAAAAAGATATGTTCCAGAAATATACAATGTGCCAAAGAAGCGTTTTCTTAATGTGTATAGAACTCAAATACCTCCGTTTAAGCAGTTGATGGATCAGCATGACATGGTGGATGGAAAAATGGTCGGCTTTGTGTTTGATTACCCGGCTTCTAAAGTGAAGTTGTACATTTTAGCCATGGGCGCTGAATATACAAACGACACGTGGCGTGGACCTCAACATTGATCCCATACATTGTATGTCACAAATACATAAATCTCAAGGCGTTGACTTTCTCTTGGTGTGTGAGAGTATCCTGTGGCAGATGTAGTGATCAGGGGTAGTTCCTGAGCTTGCAAATAAATAATACTCTGGGGAAAGTGTCTTTCCGGGGTGTAGCATCCAAGGATATCTTTAAATAGATGCTACATCAACAGTGGTCCCATACATTGAATGTCACAAATACATAAATCTCAAGGGTGTGTGAGAGTATCCTGTGGCAGGTATAGTGATCAGTTTTGATCAGTAGAAGTTCCTGAGCTTGCAAATAAATCTCAAGGGATGCTGTCTTCCTCCCAGTGTGTCCATGACAGCTGTTGATTAGGGGTGGGTCTGGATACAGCTCCTCCCAGGAGGAGTGTTACAACCTCTTTGGGCAGTAATCCGTGTTACATGGAAAAGGTTATGTATTTGAACGGATCTAAAATGTGTCAGCTAGAATAAATGATGCATTCTGCCCGAAATTGCAGGGGTTCATAGACACAGACATTGAAATGCTCGTTCATAGACTACCAGAGAATTTAGAGCACGAGATCAAAACTAGTGATAATACCTTAAAATATATTTACGATCCAATCAATTCACTATTACAGATCTATTCTACTAAGAAAGAAAGAACACATACAGATTCTGAAGGCAGTATCACCTTAGAACAGGGTACATTTAAACCTTTGTTGGGGCTAAACGAATGGTGTAATATGTGTCAACATGTGTTTAGAATAATCCATAGAGGTCCAGACTTTGCTATGGAGTTTGAAGTAAACGGAAAAGTGTTGACAGCTGTAAGAGTGGCATCCGAAAGTCAGGATACGAATGTTAGGATCTCAATATACGGCTCTATGATTTACAAAATTGGTAATGCTCCGGTTATAGTTGACTGTCCCGTTTATGGTGACGTAGCAAAAGAAGTGAATTATTTTATAGAGATATTTAGCTTCCTCGTGGACGACTGGACAGGTATTTCCCTCATGCTTTACAATATTCACGACTTCTTTAGGCAAAGAGAGAATTTAAAACGCTGGGGTCATTTGAAATACAGATTAGTTCATTTAAAGTGTTGGGAAATTTAAAATGAAAAGCTTGACACCTGCGCACATCTCTCTCAAAACTGACCGGACATCTCTTGACCCGAATGACCCAATGTCAAAAAGCAATAAAATAGGTTGGTAAACCGGCCCCCAAAACAGTTATAGAGTTTCATTATTCTCTCATTACTGTTCTGTCAGTCGTTGAAGAACTCAAGAAAACGTCTCCCAAGAAAAAACTCTCGCCAATTCAAAAAGGATTTTGTTCTCTCAACACGTTAAAAGGTAAGATATAATGCTAATCTAACATTATATTTAACTAAGATGATGTTGAAAGACCCTTACACGAGTTTCTAAACTCTTAGGATTGTCGACATGTCATTTGATCAGTTTATGTCAGAAGTCATCGACTTAACTGAATCAAGGCCTGAAGAAGAGGTCGAAGCTCCGGGCGGTTCCTCTCCATCAAGATATGTTATAGGTGAGATTTCATTAATTTATTGATTTAATTTCAATATAATTAATTGTTTTTTAAAATTGTAATGTTGTTTTTATAGCTGACACTCCGCCACCGCTATCAAGATCGTTGTATAGACCATGGAACCTGCCCTCGCATCAAGTTGTTTCCAGACGTATAGAGGAATTTAATAGTGAAGATGGAAATGACGAGCTACTCCCATCGTGTACAAACCCCAATTTTCAGGACAATTCCCAGGAACTCTACGCTCCAACTATTCCTCCCTCTCCGAAGATTTTAAATAATCAGATACAGATTTCAGCGCAAGTGCATCGAAGTTATTCACTGAACTCTTGGTCTGATCCAGGATATCTGCAAGAAGTTGCTACTTACGGTAAGAATATTATTCGTTCTATAAAAAATAATTATTTTAAAAGATGTACGTTTCATTTATCATTTTAAAAATTTTAATTACAGATTCTGACAAGGCATACAGAGATGCTCCTGAGGTCCAAGCGGAGCAAAAAAGCGTAGCAGGTGCTTACGGTAAGAATGTTATTAATTGTTCTGTAAAAAGCATTTTATGTTCCATTTTTAAAATTCTCGCTTTAAATGTATAATTACAGATTCTGACGAGGCGTAAAGAGATTTACCTGAAGTCCTCCTGGGGCCCGCACAGAATAAAAACAGCAAAACTGTTTCTCTGCAAAATTGCCAACAACAAACCCTGGATCGGTTTCTACCAAGCGCTCAAGCTGTAAGAAATGGTATTATCAAAAAGGTTATATTAAAAACGTATTACACATTTTTCTAATTAGGTCTATTTGATCCTTTCAGACAACATAGATGTATCAGGCTCCGAAGATCCACAAGAGGGCAGTGTTGATCAACATGCCCCGCATCCTCCAGATCAAGATGGCTTGAGGCAAGATGGCTTGACGAACGCAGGTAGTAACGATGGTGTTGCTCAGGGTAACCATGTTGTTGCTTCTATGACCCCACCTCGCGAATCATTGTTTGAGAGTTCTAATAGTGAAGATGAAGCAGATCCACATTTCTTTTTCAGTATGTATGCTCAGAGAAGCAATATGCTAACAACATCCATTGTTAGAGAAGCCCAGCAATTTACATAGTTCATTTTTTCAAACCGTTTTGAAATTTCTCATTTTTGAATCAGGAGGTTGCTCTGGTACAGTGGCGGCATAAAAAGAATTACCTTAGATGTCCCGGAAATGTCAATGTAATCATTGCAGCTTTCACGACAGCTTACGGCCGTCTTGAATTGTACAAGCTTATGGAACAGCTACAGAGGAGAGTTCTATACCACAACACAGATTCTGTGGTCTATGTGAGCAAGCAGGGTGAATGGAAGCCCCCTCTGAGCAATTATTTGGGAGGTTTAACAAATGAACTTGAAGATGGTGATCATATCAAAGAATGGTCATCGTGTGGACCCAAGAGTTATGGGTTTAGGACTAAAAACAATTGCGTAGTCTTGAAGGTCAAAGGCATCATGCAAAACTATGAAAACTCCCCAAAGTTAAACCTGGAATCACTCACACATTTGGTCGAGGGTTTCATAAAAGACAAAACTAGTGAGGAAATCTTTACCTCCTACAAAAGAATTGTCAGGGATAAAAAAGGTTTCCATCTGCGCAATGCATCACTCATCAAAACATTCAGGGTGGTGTATGACAAGAGAGTACTTTTAGGAGACGGTACCACATTATCATTTGGCTTCTGATTAGATAAGATGGAGTTTGTAGAAGGTTTTGATTCAAGATTGCATTTACCTTTCTCAGCTCTGGTCGTTGGACCATCCAGCAGTGGAAAAACTTGTTTTTTAAAAAATGTTTTAGAAAATTCTGAACATGTATTAACTCAGAAGTTTGATAATATAGTGTGGTGTTACAGTTGCTATCAACCGATGTATGATGAAATGTTGAAGAATATAAAAATAGACTTCGTTGAAGGAATCCCTGAATCATTGAATGATGATCAAATTTTTCCTCCTAACAGAAATAATCGTTTAGTTTTGGATGATATGCTGTTTGCAGGTAGTGAACATCCTGAAATTGCCAGAGCTTTTACTCAATATACTCACCATCAAAACCTATCTGTGCTGTATTTGGTACAAAATGTGTTTCACCAGGGTAAAAATAGCCATACCATTAGCTTGAACTCCAATTACATGGTTTTGTTTAAAAATCCTAGAGACAAACTGCAGATTACCACTTTGGCCCAGCAAATGTACCCGGGGAGGAGGTCATTTTTCACGGAAAGTTACGAAGACGCTACAAAAGAAGAACTTTCCTATTTACTGGTAGACCTTAAAGCTTCTACACCAGATCATTTAAGACTCAGAACAGGTTTGTTCCCGTGGGAGTGGCCAACAGTCTACGTCCCAAAGAAAAAGTAAATTTCTGCACGTTTAAAAAGACATTTGCGCTTCTTGAGAGCCCTAGTCGTAGCCAACCCTAAAGAACATTCTTCAGATCTTATTTTGGCCCTCTGTGTGATTGCTTTGAACGTTCTTAAGGGGCGCATCCCACTCAGCCAGGAACAATTTAAAAAAATTAAAGAGGTAAAAGGCAGTCATCAAGCAATTTGCCGATAAAAGGACCAGCATTAAAAAAAAGAGGCGTGCCATACAGCAGACGGGCGGTTTCCTTCTACCCCTGTTAAGCGTCGCCCTCCCTTTCATATCTAGTCTCATTACATCCAGGAGTGGGAGCTGATGTCTAACAAAATGTATTTTGTGCCTCAACATCAGTTGGATAAACTTAAGCAATAAGGTCCTGAAACTATTAGACAAACGGCTGAAAGGGATCTGGATACGGATATGAAGGTTGTATTGAACATGAAAGGAATTAACCCTTATGACAAGGCAAAGAAATACTCTCAACTCTTACAAAGGTATTTGTCTTTGTTGAAACAAGATGAAAATAACACGGGACACTTCACCCTCTCCCTACCAGAAACGGAGGCTACAGAACCTTTTGTTCCAGAGTGCATTACAGGATCACACCATAGATGAGGATGCTGTTATGAGTGACATGCTCGAGCATACTCCAGCACATAGCCGAAAAATGTTATATACATTATGAATAAAATAAAGGGTTTCAAAAGGAAGAGCTGGCTGGAATGACAAGGGGGAATTCATCAGTAATGGTACAATTTTAAGAGGCTCTAATATGATAGACGATCAAAAATGTAACTGCCTCACACAAGATATCCGAAGACAGAAGACCTCTAGAATGGACCCATTTTCTTGATACCATGGCTGACCTCAATTTACCTCTGGCAGGTGTGGCTAATTCTAAAATTTGTCAACAGATACAAAATTTTAAATTGGTTCCCTCCAAAAGACACTCATTTGAAAGGAAGAATACAAAAGACTGGTTACAACTTTCTGAATAAATACACAATCGATAATTGTAATGAGATTTTTATTTCAATAAAAATACATTTGACAAAAAAACTTAACATTTATGGTCTTCTTTAAACATTTGTCTTGAACATGCACACTGAGTATAAGGTTTTAAAGGGAGTACATTTAAAGACTTTAGATATTTTCTAACAAAACAATCTGCCATGACATCATTACTTCTTAAATCATCACTATATTGGGATATAACATCTTCATATGAAAGCCCCCTGGCTCTTTGACAGAGATAGAAAATACAGTGATGACCACAGGTTGTAGAAAATTCATCCTGTACTTGTTTAGTGCTGTAATATATCTTGAATCAATTTCTGATTAAAAATTACTTTATAGATTTGGGAAAATTAGAAAATCCCAGTCGAAACCAGTAGGAATCGGAAAAAGTTGTGATTTTTCTGCCTTCCTCTTCTAAAGTCACAGCGATTCGGTGTTCCCCTGGCATGTATTTTGGATGGGTATTAACAATGAACATAGCGGGTGTATTACTACAAGTATCCGTAGGTAATTCGTCATAAGCCCATACTCCGCAGAACTGCTTTCCAACCATATTTTAATTAATAATAATCCACCAAGACTTGTCTTCAGGAGTTTACTTCCAAGATGGAATCAGAGCTTGCATACACGAGCATAGTAGCCGTCCGGTCTAAGGGTTCCTGGAAGCGCATTTCCCGTCGCAGGCTGCTTGTGGAGACTGGTGAAAGGTTTCCTGTGTCGTCATCATCCGGGGATAAGTTGAAATCAAACAGGGCATAGCCAGCTGCGTAATCTTTTCTCTCAACGGGAAAGGCCAGATCTTTTAAATGTCTCTCCCGTAGCCAGGTATAGATTATAAAATTCTCTAACGCATAGACCGTTGTTGAAATTTGGTTGGAAGGCCTTAGCAGGAATTTGACGTCCGTCCTGACAGAGGGCTACATACTCTGTGTTGAAATGACAGAAATTGAAGTTTTTTTTAATCAAAACTGCCGGTGAAGGCTTCGTGATCAAACAGTCCAATAACAATGTAGCGGGGTAGCGTTCCCAAAAACAGGTTGTCCTGACTGGAAATTCTTGAGCCTCTGGGTATGCTGAATGTTTTCATGGTAATTCTTTGAACGGGGTAAAGGGCATTTCCTTTCGTTAAGGCCTGAGAATGGCCTAAACAAACATCCGGAGATACAGAAACTTTTTTCACAAACAGCGAGGCAAGCAGGACTTTTAAACTAAAATCTCAGTCGGTTGCAGCCATCAGACAAAATTCATCTTTTGCTCTTGATAACTTGATTCTTAAATCAACGGCATTTAGGAGTAAACGCTCTTGAAAGAAAATCTTGTGATGTATTGCTCCCAAAAGTTCCACCCTCTGAGAATTTCTAGTGTAGCCAGATCAAGCTATCAGCACTCTATTTGCAAACGGTGGAACGGCTGCGGGGTCGACGGACTCCATACCGCCTCCTGTATCTTTGTTAAACAAGCTGGCTGAAAATTGCTTATTTAGTGTGTCTACAGATTAAATTAGTAAACATTCCATTATTGCCCTGTAGGGGTAATTAGAGCTGCTTTGACTGATGAGTTGATCTCCTAATGTCACGTCCACTTGTGAAAAGATGGTGGCCAGAGGATAATTAATGAGAGCCACCTAGGCATCAGCCGGAATATTGCCGCCATCTTTCTTGGTCACTTGGATGCTGACGTTTAGCAGAGTGTTATTCAGGTCCAAGTATTGCTCCCCGTGACCAGGGATAAAACATTCTATAGGGCTGTTCTCTGTAAGGGCAGAGATCGGCATGATCTCAACATAATTTGCGCTATCTATAGAAAATTGAGTCATGGGGGCCGAAAAAAGGTCGACCTCCGTTTTTATTGCTTCAGCCGACATTCGATGTAAAAGAGCCATTTTTAGAAAATACTTTCACATATTCCTTTTGCAGACCTCCTACCTTTGCACCGCTTCTGACTTACTGATTTCATTTTAACTGCTGACCTTGGCTTTTTAGGGGGAGGCATCCGCACACCAGGAGGTCTCTTTTTAGTTCTGCGAACCAACATCATGAGTTCAGATCCTCTTTGTTGTTCAGGGTCTGATCCTGTGCGTTTGCGCATAACATTCGTTAGGACTTCTCCCACGATATTTTTTGCTGCATGTTTCAAATATGGCTTAGCTATACTAAAGCCTTTCTTCATTAGTGGTAAAACCATTCCAAACAGATTACGAAATTACCGCCAACCCCTGAACCATACATAGTCGGGGTTCCATAATAACCCGGGAGTCCATTCCCTACGTGATCAACGTAATAAGATATGTACCGGTTAGGATCAAGTTGCGGATTGTGTAACATCTTTAAATATGTAAAGAAGATTGGATTGGTCGAACGTGGAGTTTAACAATCACTTTACCCCAATCGAACATTATGTTTTTATTCTAATCTCAATCTGTATGTTTTCAATATACTTCTTGGTTACCGGTACATAGTGTGGCCTCGCATAATTAATTGTGATAATATCTCCATCTGTTCCCTCTATATGAACTGTCCGTAGGAGTGGCACAAAACTGTCTCCAACCCTTTGAAAAGATATAATATCTGTACAAACAAACATGTTATAAAATCCTGTCTATAGGTAAAGGGTTCAAATTATCAAATTATCTTTTGTTTCCAGCCATCTAATATGTAAGCTAAACTGCCTCGAGTCTTGATAGCTGACTGGCTTTCATTGCTCACAATTTTTCCTCTCTTTTGAATATCGTCATAACCTAAAAACACATTCTTAATCTTCTCATTTAAGGCCTGGTTCATCCCATTGACAACCGCTTCTGTTTTTTTATAGTAACCGGTTTTGAGTCTGATAGCTACAGGAGGTTTAGAGTCTAATTTGTAGAAAAACTCAAAATAATTTTTCATGATATTTGTCCAGCTATGCGGGTATATAATCTCGATGAGGCCTACCTCCCAGCTCCCCTGTAGCTCTATCGGTTTGGCAAAATTTGTTGTGAAATTAGAACTTTTGTTTGGGTATATTTCGTCTGAGGCATTGCTGGGCAGAGTCAGATAAAAACCTGAGGTTTCCATGATTGTTGAAATCACTTGTGAACAACACGCCCTAGTGGTAGTTATTTTATCCTGTTGCGTCCAGTACTTCTGACTCTAGGACCCAGCTGTTGAAATTTTCCGGCCAGTTTTTCCACCTGACAAATATGTGTGTTTCTCCTTTTACTTTTTTCGTTTCAAATATCCTTTACGTGAAAAATGTTGTCTTTAGTTATCTTCACTTTTTGAAGCTCTTGTTCATAAAAGGTACCATCGATAGACTCCCCATCATAATCGATTAGCTTCTAAACAGGCGGTACACGCGGTACACATTCTGTCACTGTAAATAATTCGTCAGAGTAACCTTGTACATATTTCTTATCAAAAACACCTTGCAACTATGAGACACAAACAATATTGCCTTTTTTGAATTTAAAAGCAATGGCTTTCTTTTTACGAAGGGGAAACCAACCGTAAAGATTTTTAAAGACTTCAAGTGTGTTCTCGGATGTTACTTGTGACGGTGTCATACGTATACTCTTGTGATAGCTGTTATAACTTTTTACCAGGTCTTGAATCATGTCGACATAACGCTGCGTGTTATAAGCTGTAAAATATCGCCACATCCTTTCCTTCAAAGTCCTGTTATAACGTTCAATAACGGAAGCTTTTAAATCTGAACCCGTAGCAAAATGGAAAATATTGTGCTCGTTCATTAATTTTATAAATGTACGATTAAAGAACTCCTTTCCAGAGTCCGTTTGGACTTTCTTGGGAATTACACTCTCTTTCAAAATAGATGCAAAAGCCCTAGTCACTTCCGCCCCGCTCTTATTTTTTAACACTCTCACAAAAGCTACTTTTGAGAAAATGTCTATTACTGTTAACATGTAGCGATTTCCATCATTTTTTCAGCAAAAGCTTGCATATCACACAAGTCAGCCTGGAATTGGCATAAACGATGAGTGGTAAGCACCCTATTTCGCGGGAAGGTTTTTCTCACTGGCTTATGGAGAGTATAAGCGTCCTGGCCGGACTGTGACGACTGCGCCCTCTGCTGGCTCTCCTCCACCTGCAGCAGACAGGTTTCAGCGGTCGATGTCACCGGCCTTCTGACACCACCGCCCATCTCATCAATTCATCTCACCTGTTGTCTTGTTTAGCGCACCTGGTCCTCATTTACAGTCATTCCCCCCAGTATATATGTTCCCTCTGCTCCCCTAGTCTTCGTGTGTTATTGTCTCACTTTCCGAGCATACGTCGGTGCTGCTGTGTTCATTAAAAGGAAAGACTTTGCCACTAGCTCCTCGCCTCCTGCTCCTCGCTTTCCTTTACAAGCCCTGACACGGACAGCCAATCTGTTATAGGTCCGTCACTTATACTACTTCCTGTTTCTTGTGCAAATAGCTCTTTGAAGTCACTCCTTTCCTCCAAAAGACCCCGGGTGAGAGGGATTAAAATATATATTTTTCATTAGCTGCTCCATCCTCCTAATTCTCGTTATTATGGTTATTCCAAAAGTATGCATCAAACACTTATAGAAAAGGTTGAGGAGAATTTGTTTAAAGTCATGCTTACAATATCAATCAAGAGTTTAAAATCAGTTTTCTCGGTTACATAATAATTAATGACTTTGAACACTTTGATTACATTTACAGGCTTATGGCTCTGTATTTTTAAAACACACACATCGATTATATATGCATACAAACAAATTAGATGATACATGTTACATTTCATCGGTGGTTCAAAGAAAATATGTAAAACTTTTAGACAAATATTTCTCTAACGGTCCAGCTACTTCTAGCGATATCAGGGTTAGCCATTTTTGAGTCATACGGACACTATCCAAGATTTCCTCCATTCATTGCACACGTTCAACATTAACAAAAGTTTGGGATGTGTAGAGTGAAGAATCATTTCCTTTCCTTTCAATAATTTGCATCATAAGATCTGTAACATTTCTCAAAAGAAATGTTTGTGTTGTTCTCTCAAATAACCTACATAAACAGTTACCCATTATAGCAATTAAGGGTTTCAAGAAATAGATTTTAGACAGTCTGACTGGGAGACAAATCTTCAGGTATGTTCTGCCAGAAAATAACGACTTCGTTTGCCAGGCCCTCTGAAACATGTCATTTTACAGATCACTCCAGACGCTAACAGGTACCCTTACCTCTGACATTTTACCAATCTTTCCATCGCTTATGTTCCTTGTGAGGGAAGAAAGCTCAACAAAACCGAATGGAAGTCCATTTTTCCTTCAGATTTTTACTGTGTGCTGCATTGTCTCTGTGGAGCTCGGAACACCTTCCCAATCGATCTTCAAACCAGTGTCGATAGCGTAACCTCTCATGCTTGGCTTCATTTCAGGACACACCACATGTCGTAATACTTCCCAGTCAGTGATTTGGTGCTCCACACCACAGGTTGCGTTTGTATATTCAGCTCCCATGGCCCTATTTGTTCTTGCTCAGCAGAGAATCAGATATCTTGTTCAGGGTCTTAATGATGGAGGTTGTCTCTTTCAACTCGTTTAGAAAAACCTGAAATTCCATGGACTCGAGGTAATTCAACTTTAAGTCCCAAGGATTTCAGGGCTCTGGTCAACGCGGGTATGAAACGGTCCACAGTCGCTTGACAAGAGCGTCAAAATGGTTGATATAATAATACTTGGGACAATCATAGAGGCACTGATGCTGCCGCTGACTTCCATGGCCTGTAAGACAACCGTGGCAGTTTTCTTTTTTGTGCTCCTTGATCATAATCCCTAAAAGTGTTACAATAGAAGCCTTTATGGTGTTCACAAAAATCAGATTCAGTCCACCATCAAAAACATCCGAATCCAGGGTATAGGAAGGCAGGTCTGGTGGTGGTGGTGCGGTATAGGAAGGCTGGTCAGGTGGCGGGGTAGGAGGCAGCATAACCGGTGAGTAAGAAGGTGGACTGCACGGTTCGTTCACACTTGTGGAACTTATATCCCCTTCCTGGTCTCGGGTATCTTCATCAAGCAATGGCGTAAAAGATGTTTTAGGACTGCGCGTAATAGGCAGATAGGAGAGAGATCTTTTCCGAGGTTTTGATATAATGCGGGGTATAGGTGTCCTGGCGGAGTCCTCTGACATCAAGGAAGCCATGGTTCGTTGAAACGGTCTACTTTAACCCTACCCTTTTATTGCTGCATAGATCCTTTGACAGAGGGTGTGACTTTTTAACCAATACTTATTTCTGCTTCCACATACATCTTGGTTTTAACTGGATCGTGTTCATAACTATCGTCTGCAGCAAGACATCTCCTAAGTTTAACAATGCTCTGCCATTGCTGACTTTGGACGCATAGCTCATCAATTCTCTGAAACATGTCATTTTCCAGATCACTCCAGAAGCTAACAGGTACCCTTACCTCTGACATTTTACCAATCTTTCCATCGCTTATGTTCCTTGTGAGGGAAGAAAGCTCATCAAAACCGAATGGAAGTCCATTTTTCCTTCAGATTTTTACTGTGTGCTGCATTGTCTCTGTGGAGCTCGGTACACCTTCCCAATCGATCTTCAAACCAGTGTCGATAGCGTAACCTCTCATGCTTGGCTTCATTTCAGGACACACCACATGTCGTAATACTTCCCAGTCAGTGATTTGGTGCTCCACACCACAGGTTGCGTTTGTATATTCAGCTCCCATGGCTAAAATGTACAACTTCACTTTAGAAGCAGGGTAATCAAACGCAAAGCCGACCATTTTTCCATCCACCATGTCATGCTGATCCATCAGCTGCTTAAACGGAGGTATTTGATTTCTATACACATTAAGGAAACGCTTCTTTGGCGCATTGTATATTTCTGGAACATATCTTTTTTTTCGCTCTCCGTTCTACGGCCTATTTCGTAAGTCTGGGTTGTCATGGGTGTATCAATAAGCACACGCCATCTTGATTCTTATACAGAGTAAAAAACAAATTCAACTGCAAACCAGGAGAAGTCTAGCTCTTATTTATTTGTAACTCTTAGAGAATGAACCATCGGTAACACATGCTCAACCCCCCCCTTGCACCGCAAGAAACCCAACCCCCTCTCCACCCAGAGAAGGAAGCCCCTGAAAAACAACTGTCCAAATATTACCAACCCGGACCGGTCATACAATTTGTTACTCATAACCCTTTTTGATCCCCCCTCTCATACCACAGAATCACCTGCTCTACCCCTGCCTCCCTAACTCCCTAATCTACCCCCAGAAAAACAACTGCTACCATCCTGTCATGAATCAAAAAATCATTTTCATAATCTCACACATATGCAGCTGCCAAACGGTCAAAGCAATAAATCACTCGGACCTTTGGGTGGTGTATACTTTATCTCTCTCTCACGATATGGACAAGGGGGGACTTTGATTATTGAAAGGGTTTATTGGGAATGAACTATGCATTTCATTAATATGTCAGGTTAGGTCTGTTTCTGTTGGACACGAGTTGGACTGATAGTAATCTGATACTTGATGTGTATGGTAAAGATCGATCATCATGGTCGCCACGACTGCAATGACATACAGTGTTGTGTCAAAGCAAGGTGTGTCCATTGCATCTTATTTTCATTTCATTTAAGGAATAATAAAGCCTCATAGGCCAGATAATCCTTTTTATTATTTTTCTTTATTGTTTTTTAACAGAAGTGTTTGGACCTTTTCAGTTTGTTAGGAATTGGATTGTACTTTTATTTTGCTAGTTTTATCAACATGTAATTACGGAAGCCCTGAAGCCCAAGTAGTAAAAAAAAAAAATTGGGCCCAGAGACTAAGTTTATCTCGTTCAAACGACTTAGTATCTCGCTTGAACGACTTAGTATCTCGTCGAACGACTTAGCAAAAAAAAATTAGTTAAAAAAAAAAACTAATTTTTTTTTTTACTAAGTCGTTCAAATGAGATACTAAGTCGTTCAAACGAGATAATCATTAGTATGTCTAATTAGGCCAAATTCGTTATGCAGCACCATTAAAAGGCCATGTAATGGTTGCTACAGCCCATCGTTCTTTGATTCCGTCCAGTGATGGGCCTGTTATTGTTCATTAATAGTTATTTGAAACACTAAAGCAAGGCAACCTTTGAACGCCAAAGCATTAAGTCAGAACAGTGAGCAATCGGCTGAATAGTAGCACGTTGGCAAGGTGAGGATGCATCAAGTGTGCCATGACATTTTGCTCAAATGATAAAACATTGTATGTAATACAAAACAAGATTGTCCAATAAATATTCAATCCAGGCAACATTACAACAAACACAAGTTGTAGTCTTGTTTAAGTGCTTAAGTTGAACTTCTTGCATTGTAAAAAGAGAAAGCGTTGCTCACTAGTTGCGACCAATAGCAGCTAGTATACTAATTCACAGCCTAACAACCCTCCGCTATTCAAAACGAATGTACCGCCGCGCTAATATAAACTGAGCTCTAGTCCGCTGTCGTCCTTAGAATATGCCTACTGCATAATTTCACCTCTCTATAAAACAAATATTTTTTGGACCTTGATCAAAGATCCGGGGCTAATATGGAAACACCCAGACAAACATTACTGAATCAAATAGGACGGTTATTTTACTCGGAGCCATTATGTATAACAATCGGAGCTGCAGTGTGTGGAGTCTATGTATGTATTTGTTCGATATGTTTGTAGTCATAGTAGCCTATCCATGATCACCAGTTCATCCAGAGATAATAGGCTGGTCTACGCAGATTAATAACCACTGTATTAACCTAACACAAATCCCTATAGAAATAGGTTTGTAATGGCCATTTGATTGTTTTGTAGGCTAGTTCACACTAACCAGGAATGAATGCATATATAGGCCTGTCTTGGTGGTTCTAGTGTTCAATTTATTTATTCTGTTTAGTCTGTACATTTTCGTTGATGTAGGATGTGTGTTGAAACGAATACACTCGTTAAAAGTGTCCGTAAGATAGTGAACATTGTCGGTTGTCGCTAGAATGTTCTCCAGTGATCCTTACACCATTATATTTCAAACTGCCCTGTAGTTGTATGAGCAATGGGAATGAAAAAAATTTACGGGACATTTTACGTTTATATTCACCTCCTCGGACACATTTAATATTTTAAAATACAAAAGAGAAAAAAACTTAAATAAAATAGGAAGTTTATTTTAGTCAAAAAGATTTCGAAGCAATATAATAGCATGTTAAGTTATCTTTGCTTACAAATAAATTCTATAGGCCTACTAGGTTTACACATACTGAAATTAAAAAGCAAACGAGTTTCAGGAAATGATCTGAGCCTGTAACTTTGCGCAGAGCAGAAAAGTAGACATATGGAAAGGACATAATTCGCGTGGTATTTGTTGAGACGTTTCTAACATTGGCCTAGAATCCCTTATTCAGATTGGAAACATGATTTTGGAATCAAAATATTGTGCAAGAAGATTGTTATCGTCTATAAAATAATTGCGATCTGGCTCAAATAATTGCGATCAGGCAGTTATGTAATATTCGCCACAGCCTAGTCCTAGCCTAAGCTCAGTTCGCAAAGATTGCGAAGACTCTATTCTGCTGACTAATTGAAATAAAAAACATTTCTTGGAAAAGAGAAAGACGAATAATAGCCTTGCAAATGCATATAGATGGCCTAAAATTAACGTGTTTATCATGTACACTGTTCAAGTGACACTGTTCAATGAAGTTGAATAATCTAACTAGCATGTACATTATACTGTATGTACACTATGATTGTGTACAATATCATGTATATAGCCTACAATCAACCACTGATTGATATTGCGGGATGTTGTTCATAGATTTTCTTGAAAATGTGAAACACATCTGTATCTCAGCATTTTTACTGTAACAATAACTAAATTAAATAAACTAGATAAAGAAAATAGAAACTTCAGAACAGTTTTGGATTACAAAGAGGCACTGTTTCCTTCCATAAATATCACCCTGTCGCTTGTGTGCGAGGAAGGCTTCAACTTGTAAACGATCCCATCTCCCAAAATTCCACGGTCCATTGTGAGCAATTTATGTAAGCGCAATTCAATAAATACACATGAGTTGTTGAATTTGACTGTTTATTAAAAGTGAATTATTATATATAAATAAAAATAGGCTAAACAGAAAATGGAAAAAAAGTTTCTCACGCTTTGAGATATGATATCTTAATTAAATTCCAATCAAACCCTTTAACAACATCTCAGATATAATGGGAAAATGGCATGCTTCAAGTTTCTTATCAGCAAACTAGGTTTACAGACGATGTGAAGACGCGATCGAGCCACGTCTACACAGTGAACTCCAGCCACACACTCACTTCACTACTTTATAGCACTAAATGCTAAAGAAATTGTACCATGAATACAATTTTCCTAACAGCTCTGCCCATTCAGTTGATCAATAAAATTGTTAATTTCTCTCCATGGTTTCGATAGGCCGTTATAGCCTATTGAATAGTAAATTATTGTTGCCATCTGTGCCGCATCGACTTACACAATGTGTTAATTTGGTTTTAGAAAACAAATCACATTATCCTTACATAAAATAGCCTATTAACCATTTACAAAGATTTCATCAATCGACATATATCAGTAGCCTACATTTGTCTACCGGTAGCCTATCGTCCAAGCTGACCCAAAATGTGGGGTATAGATCCAACTCGATTGATAAAACCAGCCAGGCAGCACAGTTTTTCATATTGGAGACTTATAATTTTAACAGCGTTACGGTTCCTTTTTAGTAACAAGCCTTACTGTAAGGCGTAGGCTATACTGATGAACATATAGTATACTTTACGATATACTATTTTTGATGGCCAATATGGTCGTTATAATTCCAGAAATTCAGTCATATCCTACCGGACATATTTTTTAAATAGCCATATAATATCCCACATTTAAACAGCAATAAAACACAAAAGCTATGATCCAACAAATGTGTTTTCATTTAAATTGGTCTGGAGAATGAACTCTACACAATATTTGTGGGGTAAGCAATATTATAACACAATCACAATTATTTGAGCCAGATCGCAATTATTTTTTATAGAAAACGATCTTCTTGCAAAATATTTGTATTCCAAAACCATGTTTACAATTTGAATAAGGGATTTCGGGTCAATGTTAGAAACATCTCAACAAATACAACGTGAATTACATCCGTTTCCAGCAAATGCCTGCAGAAGCATGTTTGACATAATCTGCGGCAAGTTATGCTCAGATCATTTACTGAAACTCGTTTGGTTCTTAATTTAACTATGTTTAAATACAGTTTAGAATTGTTTTGTAATGCACCTTAATGTAGCCAAATTTCGCAACATTATTATTAGACAAACATATTTCAATCACTTATATTTGTTGCATTAACTCTAATCGACAAAAGAAAAACAGCCAAGCATGTGTAAGTCGAACTTAGTAATTTCCAACAATATTTCCTAATTAGATAATGCCCATTGAAATTTATGGATATAAATATATGTTGTCCCATTGCATATTAAACATTGAAACACCTTTTCTTGGCAATATATATAGGTCACACAATATTAGGTTATTAAAATGCTCTTAATCAATTTACTTATTTATTTGGCATATTTCCCACCGGACATTTTGGCCGTTGATATTTTCATTTGCCGGACAACTACTCATGATACCGCCATCATTTGCCGGCTAACGTAAACCCTGACACACACACATCTATACACACACACACACACACACACACACACACACACACACACACACACACACACACACACGCATTCAGACTAATGAATATTACCAAAACGTTTCGCCATCTGATGGCAAATAAGCAATTTATTTGCGCAACCTGATGACAGAGTAGGAGACTTACAGCTTTAAAAAATGAAATAAAAATTTCATTTTATTTCATTTTTTGAAAATGAAATAAAAAAGCGTGTCTGGCAGAAATTCGGGCAAAATAGCTTTAAATTCACTTTTCCAGTGGTTATGCTTACATTTAAAAAATACTGGGGGATTAAGCATGCATATCTAGGAGTATTCCTAAAAGGAGCTTCCTGTAAGTTTATCGAGTGTCGCGAAAAA
>JACXGI010003924.1:0-58163 GCA_016801175.1 Esox masquinongy
AGGGTGTAGTGCTGTGTGGTCAAGACAGGGAAACAGTGTGTAGTGCTATGGACAGCACAAAAATGAAATGCAAATTTTTTTAAGAATGACAGATTTTGTACATTTCTAAAAATCTTTAATTCCATCTGCTACAATAGCTTAGGTTCAGTCATTAAGGTCATTTTGAAACCAGATGCAAGTGTCCTTGGCCAGGCGTACTGAAGACAGCTTTTACAATTAGATTGAGTGATCTACTGCATCGACCTACTTCAAGAGGTCAACAAACAAAGCAACACAGCTTGATTTCTCATCTATGGCTTTGATATTGGTAATATTTACCACCAATTGTAGATACTTTGATCGTACTGTGCCCAGGTCTAAAACCAGATTGAAATCTGTTCAAAATGCAATTTTCGGACAAAAGGAACATACATTTATTAGCCAATGCCTCCAGGATTTTAGCAAGAGATGACAATTTGAAGACAAGTTAAAAGTTATCAAGGACTAGTGTCCCTATGCTTATGAAGTAGGAGCACAAGAGCTGTTTTCCAGACTTTAGGGATAACCCTAAAATTATTGTTAGATTTAATAAGTACGCTAGAGCTATTGAGATAATTCAGCTCTAACCAATAAGCCTCGATCTAGCATATCAGCCAACGTAAGTCTATGGTCAATTTTGAACTTTTCCACCCCCATCATTATGAACCTGTTTGCATCTTTACAACATAAACTCTATTATGATAAAGGGAGGGAAAGACAGAGTACAGCATGCAAGCTTGTCCATTAGTTGGTTATTGTGTGAACACTGCAAACAGTGGAAAACCTATCAGTAATAGCATTCAGCAGTGATCCCATTAGGTCCCTAAAGGGTTTTGGCAAGAAGTAATCCATGGAACATTCGATAACGTTCAAGGAGAGGTCACATGAGGGTCCCTATCAGTAGGAGGGCTGCTGTTGTATGCAACACACGAATGGTTACTGTAATGTTATTGTAATCCACTATGTAACCAGCAAAAAATGATCAATTAAACAAATAGCTTTGAAAAAGTCGATGATTACTACTACTTATGAAAAGAGAAAACACCTAAAATAATTCTAACAATGTGTGTATGATCTGGGGAATATGATATGGATGCAACAATTGGACTACTGCAACTCACTGTAAGAAGGGCTTCTTGCTTATGGCATCAAACCCCTGCAACCTATCCACTTTCCTTGCTCCTTCACACACTCCACTGTCTTCAGAATGAAAGTTGCATCCATTACAAGACCTTTATGCTTGCTGAGGGAGCAACAAGGGGAAATGCCCATCCGCAACTCTACAGGCAATGTTCTACATCTCTATCCTAGCTTTTCTCTCTGGCACATCTGGTCTTTTGGCCATTTTATCCCCACGAAAGGGTAGCTCCCAGTCAACCCAGGAAACGCTCTTCTCTGTCCTGGCACCCCAATGGTGGAAGCACCTTCCCCTTAAAACTATGACAGAAAAAAATATGTCTGAAACCGTATTTTTGAAAACCTTTCGACAAATCTTTGCCGTATCTTCCTAATGCCTTATTTGCCATAATCCAAATGGGTTTTGATGTGTCATATTTTCAGTAATGGCATTCACTCTTACATATACAATGCAGGATTTTGTCACTGCACACAGCCCACCTGGTTGTCCCTGTATTTGTCTACATAGTTGTGCAGCTGATCTGGATTCTACCTAAAGACTATACACAGCCTACCTGTATATAGACTACCGACCCACAGGTCATTTGAACATCCAAAATATTGATGTGGCCCAAAAAGGTATGTATTCTTATAATGTTCACCAGGACTGGCCACTAAGTTCTGACCTTACTAGAGAGTTTTTCCTAGACATGGTCCATATATTTTGTGCTTTTAGGCTGGATATCTGTAAAAGCACTGTGTGACAACTGTCAATGTAAAAAGGGCTTTATGAAATAAATGTGATTAATTTATGGAAGAATTTACAGGAAAACACAAAGTGTGTTGTGTTGAAATCTGATGAACCGCACATGAACCATTGCAAAAGGACAGTGAATGGGAGCAAGGCTGGTGTGAGCCTGTGTGGTTCACTGAAGGGTTGCTTCTGAACTGCCACGCTCCCAGCTAGCAAAACTAACTAGCATGTCTCTCAATGCCTCCTTAGCTAACCATACAGAGACGTACAACAGATGCAATTGGAAGTGTTTAATTCTCAGAGCATCTGATTGCGGCTCCAGCCAGACAGCTCTGCCACTCCTGTTGTCCTCCTGGCTGACAGGGAGGTTACTTGGGATGCATAGCTGGAGTCTGACGGCTGCCTGCTACCTAGCATCTCCCCTCTACCCTTCTCCTCCTGCTCTCAGGGTGATGTTCTGACATGTTTTAACAATAGTCTCTTCATAGAAGAAAATATTGTTTTTATTTGAGATGTATTTACAAATTTACATGACACATTTGTAAACCATTTCTTTTAGTGTGGGAGGGGAGATACTAACAGCTATATTTAAAGATAAAGAGATGGACAGTCATGCATGGAATAGCAAAGCTGTGTCATGTAGTGTCAGACAAGCACAGAATGACAAGGCTTTGGACTTCCATTTTTCATTACAGATTTAAATGAAAGTGGTGTTGATGATAACGGCACAGTATTGGAAAGGGATGATGTACCTCAATATACAAATATGATAAAAGCATTGTTATATGAGGCATTTCTTAATGTAGGCTACACAGTACCATACTAAAACAGCAACAGTAGAATATCAGTACCAACCTCCAGGTACATATATCTTGTTCCTCAGTATGATTCTGTTTTGGTGAATTTCTTGGTGTGAGTTGGAAAGGATTACCGTTTGAATAATGAAATGATATATAGTCAGGTCCAAGGGGATTAGCACCCATAAACAGACGGTAACTAAGCATACTGTTTGTATTATTTCATACTTCTTTTTGCTCATGTTTATTTGCAAGTAATGTATCAAGGGTCTCCATAATTGTGGACCCACTGTAGATGTACAGTGTGCTATTTTAATATTGCGCTGTTGTCCATCTCTTCAAAAAAATTGTAATTTGGTATTATTTATGCTTATTTCTTTCAATAGATGGTATTACTTGGAACTTCTATATTTTTTGGGGGAACTGGTGTGTACTGTGTGTGAAAGGAGTGGGGTTAGACATTATGAGAACAGAGGGCTTGGACTGAAGACTGTGTATGCAATTGTATTCCTGCCCTACGGCTGTTTATTCTTTGTACATGAAAAATAGAGTGTCTAGGACAAAGCCGCTGGAGACCAATTCTAGGAATTTCTAAAGGAAAATGTCCAGTGCTGTTAGAGCTAAAAACCCAGATAGTGTAATTGTATTGTCCTAAAACATGCTCCCTACTACTTGTAAACAGTAGCCTTGCACCCACAAGATCCTAAAGTCAGACAGCTGTGTGTATGTGTTTGCATTTTGGTTATAAAGTTAAAAAAAATCGCTCTGGCGTGGCATCCACCCATGTTTTGGATCTTAATTTGAAAAGTAACTCACTGAATAAAAATAATCCTGTAGCAACCGGAAATGTGATGTGTTGTGTGGAATACATAGCGTTGCTATTTTTTGTTAGGACAAATTAAATCAAACATTTTAATTGTATTCTAACAGCAGTAGATAGGAACTTATACAGTGGATATAAAAAGTCTACACACCCCTGTTAAAATGCCAGGTTTTTGTGATGCAAAAGAATGAGACAAAGATAAATCATGTCAGAACTTTTTCCACTTTTAATGTGAACTATAATGTGAACAATTCAATTGAAAAACAAACTGAAATCTTCAAGGGGGAAAAATGAAAAATAAAAACCTTACAATAACCTGGTTGCATAAGTGTGCACACCCTCTTATAACTGGGGATGTGGCTGTGTTCAGAATTAACCAATCACATTCAAACTCAAAATATTAAATAGAAGTCACTACACACCTGCCATCATTTAAAATTACTCTGATTAATCACAAATAAAGTTCAGCTGTTCTAGTAGGATTTTCCTGACTTTTTCTTAGTTGCATCTCAGAGCAAAAGCCATGGTCCGCAGAGAGCTTCCAAAGCATCAGAGGGATATCATTGTTGAAAGATATCAGTCAGGAGAAGGGTACAAAGGAATTTCCAAAGCATTAGATATACCATGGAACACAGTGAAGACAGTCATCATCAAGTGGTGAAAATATGGCACAACAGAGACATTACCAAGAACTGGACGTCCCTCCAAAATTGATGAAAAGACGAGAAGAAAACTGGTCAGGGAGGCTTCCAAGAGACCTACAGCAACATTAAAGGAACTGCAGGAATTTCTGGCAAGTACTGGCTGTATGCTACATTTGACAACAATCTCCCGTGTTCTTCATATGAATGGGCTATGGGGTAGGGTGGCAAGACGGAAGCCTTTTCTTACAAAGAAAAACATCCAAGCCTGGCTGAAGTTTGCAAAAACAAACATCAAGCCCCCCAAAAGCATGTGGGAAAATGTGTTATGGTCTGATGAAACCAAGGTTGAACTTTTTGGCCATAATTCCAAAAGGTATGTTTGGCGCAAAAACAACACTGCACATCACCCAAAGAACACCATACCCACAGTGAAGCATGGTGGTGGCAGCGTCATGCTTTGGGGCTGTTTTTCTTCAGCTGGAACCGCGGCCTTAGTCAGGGTGGAGGGAATTATGAACAGTTCCAAATACAAAGCAATTTTGGCACAAAACCTTCAGGCGTCCGTTAGAAAGCTGAATATGAAGAGGAAGTTCACCTTTCAGCACGACAACGACACAAAGCACACATCCAAATCCACAAAAGCATGGCTTCACCAGAAGAAGATTAACGTTTTGGAATGGCCCAGCCAGAGCCCAGATCTGACTCCAATTGAGCATCTGTGGGGTGAAGAGGGCTGTGCACAGGAGATGTCCTCGCAATCTGACAGATTTGGAGCGCTTTTGCAAAGAAGAGTGGGCAAATATTGCCACGTCAAGATGTGCCATGCTAATAGACTCCTACCCAAAAAGACTGAGTGCTGTAATAAAATCAAAAGGTGCTTCAACAAAGTATTAGTTTAAAGGTGTGCACACTTATGCAACCAGGTTATTGTGAGTTTTTTATTTTTCCCCCTCAAAGATTTCTGTTTGTTTTTCAATTGAATTGTTCACAACAGATCACATTAAAGGTGGAACAAGTTCTGACATGATTTATCTTTGTCTCATTCTTTTACATCACAAGAACCTGGCATTTTAACAGGGGTGTGTAGACTTTTTATATCCACTGTAAATAAGAAAAATATTGTGAAAAGTACATAGATACCACACTTTACCATGAAGATCTGTTGAGGGGTAAGCTACAATCAAGATCTCACTTGCTGACACTGTTTAAGGTCATGGCTGTATTCACCAAATTTCTCAGCCCTTTTTGCTTAGTGACATATCATTTTATGTTAGAAAATATGACACACTCTGGACACACATCAATCGTTATTTATTGAAAACGTTTTTTGAATAGGATTTCTTTTTTTGATGTAATTTGTTTTACATCTAACAAATAATTGAACTCTGGATTTAATTTATTTTTATTTGCTGTCACAGAAGCTAGAATGATATGGTTAATGAAGGTCATTCCTAATGAGATGGACTACCTTTCTGCAAAACATCCGCCCATGTTTTGCAGTTATTAACAAAATCAGTGATTTTGAGCAACCTAAGTAAAATAACAGTCTCTGAAGTGTTTTTCGAGTGTAAGTGTGACTAAATGGGTTTCAAATATCATGCTACCTAGACTTAGGCTAGGAAAAGTTTCAGGAGAGACAAGTGGGATTAAAGTAACACAATGTTAAGTAATGACACAATCGAGCAATGAAAATGCAACTCACAGCTTCTCTCCACACACTCAGTGCCATGCACAGAAAGGCAGAGAAGAGAGAGCATGTAGCTATAGTTGGATGATCAGACTTTTTGGATAACTCTGTTTAAATTATAAAAAGTTGGATGTTGCAATTTTGAATTGAATCTCATTGTCAATGCACTTGCGTTTTCAAAATGCAAGACACTTTTTCAGCTTGCTCTGATAAGGTTAGTATTTTAATATCTTGAAGAGGCCTGTTTGCCATTCTGACACCCGATGATGGCATTCACTTGAGAACCAAAATCACTGACTAACAGTGTAAAGAAAAAATAAAAATATCTAATTTCAGTGAAGAGAAAATTAAAAAAATATATTTAAAAAAGTGTGTATGTAAATGCATAATCTGAACATTGGAATGCTATGAATAAATTTAACTTGGAAACTGTAAACATGATCACAGTGTTAGTTACAGTCAGGGTATAGTGTGAAATAATCATGCTATTTGTGTTAATTACTTGTGTTTTTTGTCATGTTAATGTTTAAAGTACTCTAAAGATGTGTCCTTGGTCATTCCTCTCTAAGAACATTAGTCACAGCAAAGTAATCTTTTCAAACAAACATGCGGTTGTCCTGGCCCCAGAGCCTAGAGAATGTGATTGGTTACACTCTGTAATCAGGCCCATAACCAGGGTATGAGTTTTAGTGAGGTCCAAGTTTTCAGAAAGTTAAACTAATTTACTGCACACTTCAAAAACTGTACAATGTGATTTGAAAACGGCAGCTTTGTGTCCTGCGTAATTACTTGTTATATTTTCCCCCTTTAAGGGGGCGCAACACAGAGTTGGTTTTTATGACTACCCCCCATTAATTAACAACGTCATCCAAATGAATTGCATTTATATTTATTATTATATTGAATATATATTGAATATACACTTCACAATTTGTCTGTTTTCAATGACATGTAATTCCAGTGATTGAGAACATATAATTCACATGTAAAAAAGCAAGTTGCGTAAATCAATTTTAGCGTCACAAGTTCACAACACAAAATCACCAGGTTTACATATAAAATAACACTTTGCTTGGTAAACTTTGGTAACAAATTGACATGTTAGTTGTACGTTGCCACTTGTACCTGGAAGAAAATAAGTCTATTAGTCATCAAGGCTGTGTTGAATAATATCAGATGCCCGGCAACTTCTTCGTTAGTTACAGTAGCTATGTAATGTACCGTAATTTCCTGTTTATAAACCGCGGCTTATACACAGATTTTGAAAACATTCTCAACCACAGCGGTTAATACATGGGTGCAGCTAATTCACGAGTTTACACTTTTAAAACTGTTTCCACCGGCAAACTTTTTCACAGATTGACGACATAGAGGTCTTAGAAACTCGTGTAGCAAATATGATACTATTGGCGTTACAGACTTTTCAAAAGCATATTTTATTCTTCAACAAATAATTTTTGGTAGCGCCCTATCACTGATGTTTAATATAAATGTACCATGTATGTACGAGTCATAATTGACTTTTTGGCAAAAGCCCCGCCGATCTTAATTACTGTTGCTACGCCGTCAAGCTGCACTTCTTTGTATGTGTCAACTACTGCAAACTGCCAAGCATGGAGGGGAAAAGCAGCAAATAACCGGTCAGTGTATGTGATAATTTTTAGAGTAATACCTCCGCGATATCCTCCTGATTGAGGCATTGCATTATGCTATTGAGGGACTGCAATATGCAGTGGAAGGATATGTTCACAATATTCAAATAAACAATTTTTGCATTATGCTATTGAGGGGACACAATAATTGAAACAAGAATACAGACCTCAAGCAAAGAATGAGAAACCCCATGAACTGAAATTCGAGCACAGCCTTGTGGACCAGTCATGTTTTTATGTGCTGCTGGGTACGTTCTGTTAATATAGCTATTATTGAACTCTTATCAGTCAACATCATCGCATCAACTTCAGCAGAAAGTCACCTGTTAAAGTTAAGCCTACGAGTGCCTCGACATAACAAGCTAATATTAGTGGTAGCTAGCTAGCATAGTAGTAATAGCAAGTTAGTTGTAATAATGGTCACGTTAGCACAAATAACTATAACGTCAGCGTTAGATTAAATTGTAGATTAAATCCCCCCTCTAAACCTTTCAGGGTACCTGCTGTCAGATTTGCAGCAGGTGACATAGCGAAGCCACACTGTTTCACCATTTTGAGCCTTAATGATGAAAGCTTGACGGACATTCTTCAAGTAGTGACCTGTTGCTAAGTTAGGATTGGACAAGGACCATTTGGGAGAGGGGTTTTGCAAAAGATCAATTCTCCGGGCAAATGGGGTTTATATATTGGGTGCGGTTAATACTTGGGTTTGTATACACACAAAGCAATAAAATTAGTGGTGCGGTTAATACACGGTGCAGGTTATAAACAGGGAATTACGGTAACTTTAACAGCAAAAAAGTTAGTGGCTCCGGCCTGCAATTGCTACCATGCAACCATAAAAATTGAAAGCTAGAAAATCTTCCAAAATGAGCGTCACCACAGAACTTTGGCTACAGTTGATATAAACACAAATCGTAGCTCTGGGACATTTTTTGCCGGACCGCGTAAGCGGAGCCGGCCAAGAAGAGCGAATGTCTCTTACTGAGTGAGTGAGTGACGGACTGACTACCCCTTGTTAAATAGCTTAGTGGTTAGAGAAACAGCCCTGCGAACTATAGGTCCTGAGTTCGTATCTCCTCGCAGGCGAAGTGAAGTACGCATTATGAATTATTCCGTATAGACGAAAACTTTGCAGGCTAAAACCTCCAGTGACTACATTATAGTAAGCCTGAAATAAAACAGTTTACAGTTATAGAGCAACTGTTTCTGGTGGATTTTCAAAGTACGCATCTGTGCATGCGTTTTGGGTCAGGATAGACAAACACATTTGCTGGCTACAACATAGGCTACAGTAGTTACGTTACAGTGAGCCTTAACTAAAACTGTATGCGGTTATATTGCGACATTGGAAAATTGGCATGGAAAAGTTCATCTTCAGTCTCGCTAGCAATTGCTAAATTCTTATGATTATTCCTAAGAAGTTAGTAGATACCAGTAAGCCTATTACTGGCTAATAAGCTGTTCAAACAGCCAGTGGCAAAAGCTAACAGTTCATAGACGCTATTTGTGGTGGAGGTAAACTTAATAAGAAACGTTAGTCAGTTTAACACAATGCTCAATAGTGTTTAGCGACTGGTGAAATGTGTAATGCCATGGCATTATGGTTAAAGACAGTGCCTCTCACGTGGAAGGCTCAAGTTCCACGATTCTCTCGTCGTTTCACTTGATGAAAAAGTTAGTTATCTTTGTGGTGGAGGTAAACTTTGTAAGAAACGTTAGTCAGTTTAACTGTAACAAAATCATTCACGAATGGCCAATTAGCTGTTAAAACGGCCAGTGGCAAAAGAGGATGTGTTAAGGATAGAGGCTATACTGGCACCCAGTATACATAGAGTTCTGTGGTGTAGTGGTTAGCGACACAGCCTTTCATGTGGGTGACCTGCGTTCGAATCTCAAGAGGGCAAAACTGAACTAAACTTGCCTTGTTTCTAATTTGGAGCAGGACAATATTTAAACGAATACCGACCTCGGTAAAAATAAAAAAAATATTTGTTACTGTGTTTCAAATTACTATTGCTGTGCCAACTAATCACAGCTACTGTATGGCATCAATGTTGATATGTCTTAATTATTACATGTGCTATTATTGAAAGGGAAAATATATACATTTTGAGAGATTGTAAATGACACATTAAAGACCTGCGGTAAAAGACCCTAAATTTGTCACTGCCTACTGTTCCGCCAGGTACCACAATCATGCACCTTTATCTATGTAAGTTTTTTTGTATAATACTCTGTTACTGCAAATATGTTTGAACATCTACATGAGAAATGCCATTTGATTAATGTTAAGGTTTTTTTTAGATTTTTTTTACAAGACACACTACATGTTATATACTTTTCATCTGACAATTTCTTGTTATATCTCATTCCAGATGTCCATCTAATAGAACCAGCAATAATCTAAAACTACCACCACTAGCAACTGCATTCAGTCATCAAGAATGCTTTTGGCATTATGGTTGCAATGATAAGGATTCTTGGTCGACCAATCAAGTGGACAGTTGAGAATGCTAGGAACGTTGTGAAGATGTGTGTTACTGTAACGAGGACGCGCGTGGAAGACGCGCGCCATCCCCCCCCGACGTGGTATTCGGCGTGCGTCGTCGCCGGCCTTCTAGTCACGCTGCTCCTCCTCCCACGGCACTGTCATGTCTTGTTATTGCACACACCTGGTGTCCATTCCCTCATTAGGTTGCCTATATTAGTTCCGGTGTTTCTGGGTGTCTTTGTGTGGTATTGTTCTTGTCTAGTTGTACTGGAGAGAAGGCACGTTTGTTTAGCGCTTGTGCGCTCGTTTTTCTAACCTGCCTTATGTTTGAATTATACCAATACAGTACGTTTACCGCCTCCCTGCATTCGACTCAGTTTTTCCATGCACTCCACTACACCTGCTACGTGACAGTTACACTACACTCCAACTCAAGATAATTCCCACGTTTGCTGACATGTGCCTACCATAGGGCATCTACCAACCTGAAGAATGGAGGAAAATTGTGGCAGCGAACAAAAATCCACAAATCAACAAAATGTTCTCTCCATTGCCAAGTGGTGGGTATTTAAATGTTCCTTACCAGATTCCAAGACAGTTATGCACTGCTTAGTCATATGTAAAAAGTCCCTGAATGCAATTTGTATCTCACTTGAGTTTGTACCTAACACAAGCACCAGAAAGCTACAATTAACAAAGTAATAACCCTATGGGATTTTGATAGTATCATATTTCTTAGCAGTAGTTGTTTCTTTGCACTGAAAAAACAGTACATATCATTAAAATAAATAATAGTTTTGAGATGGCAAGAAGAATATTTCCAAGGAACTGGGAAAGTTAATGAGGCAAAATTCAGTGGAAACCCACAAAGCTGTGGTTAAGAAATGACCTGCACTTAAAGGTTACTTCATTGAGGAAGGGCATAAAATGAAATGAGTGCTCATCTTCCACCAAAGTACAAGAAACCATTCTAGAAATTTCTTCTGCTTTTTGTCTTCCAGCAAGAATGATTTCTAAACTGCATCATGTCCTACAAGGCCAATTCCTTAACTTTTCCATCCTCCTCTTGACAATTTAACAGCACTGTATTTTCAATAATGTTTGATTTGGTGAGGGAACACATGGCAAGGGATCTAAGACAACTCATCCACACAGAATCTTTCCAGATCAGACAATTTATCCTTGATTCTTGCTTGTAGACTCTACACTTCAGCTCACACGACAGGTATCTAATGGAGTTTGGATCAGGGAATTAGGATGGCCATTGCAAAATCTTGATTGTGTGGTCATTGAGTCATTTTTACATGATCCAATGTTGACCCAGTTTAGCCGCCTGAAAGAAGCAGACTGATATTTTTCTCTTGGTACTTGAAGTCCATGATGCCAAGGTTCCCAGGCACTTCCCAGGGCACTTCGAAACAGCCCCACAACATCACAAACAGTTGTTGAAAATCGGTGAAAATCTCCTTACTCTAAATTTGGTGTGTTTTTAACAGAAATTGATGCTATTGGTTCCCTTATTTGACATTAAGACAATTTGACAAATTAAAATAATTCAAAATAGCACTTCCCTCTACTTAGAGGATTTTGTTGTTGTTTTTGGGCTAGACAAACATGATCAGAGAATATTATGCTATGCGTGCACCACCAGAATGGTAGACTGTCTGGTAGGGGAAAGTAAGCGAAGCAGTCAGCAAAGCAAGCAGAAGAGCAGTTTTTATTTCAGATCAAGTGGTTACCATTTTCTCTGCACTGATATCAGATACACAACAGAGGAAAGCATTGTTGGTTGGATTAAAACCTTTGGGTGCTCTTCTACCTGTGACTACCGTAGAAACAGCTTGTCTGGATGGTAAGGATTTGATTTTCCTGTAATTAGCCTTCATCAATCACAATTTATATCTATTTCAAAATAGGCTACTGTACAAAAATGTTATCTTGTTTTAGAACTAGTACTCTGTCGCAAACACGCCCGCACCCCATGGATCAGCGTCACACCAACAATCCCAACGGAGAATGCTGGTAGCTTCTAGAATCTTCTAGGGGCAGCCAACAGTGCCAAAAAAACTTTTTTATTTCACTTATTAAAAAAATGGAAAACAACGGTTGCACCTGACAATGATATCCACCACCATAGTTCAGAATGGGCAGAACATTTTTTTCTGCATGACCATCGCAATATTTAAGGCACACCTTACTCTGTTGTTCTTATTTTCTGTTGCCAAAAATAACTACAGTATTATTGTCATAATTGACACAGAAGCCTTTCCAATCAAAGTTATGTCTTGATAATTGTAGAGGTGGAATACGGGATGAGCTGGAAGCAGTCGCAGATATATGCAGTGTATTTAATAAAGGACGGGTAGTGAAGGTCAAACAAGGACAACAGGCTAAGAACCTTGGTAAACAAAAGAAAAACTAACAGGCCAAAACTAAAACTCCAGATATACAATGAAGACAAACTGGTACAAGTGTTGACTAGTAATAAACCACCACAATGAGACATCCAAACTAACATTACCTAACACTGAACATAAACTAAGGGATTATAAAGGACAATAACGACAAACAGGTGTGCACAATGAAACAGAGGGGCGTTGGGTTGAGCTTGTCCGGGGAACTGAGCAGAGGGGAATTTGACGTCACAGGAACGGGTAGCAGGTGGTCAAAAGGCTGGGGAGTTTGCTCTCAGAAGCCCAGGAGGGGGCATTAAACGGGACACATGCGTGTCAAGAGGATTATGTTCTGCCAAGACCTACAAATAGTTTGTTTGTGTGGAGGTGGTGTCTAATACATTTGGAGACTTGGTGACCCCAGGATTCAACCAATTTCTGCAATTTTCCAATAAATGTTTGAACCATTGTCCTGGAGGCAAAATACACTTGGGTCCTCTTCTGGGACAGTACATAACAGTTAAAGTTAATTGATACCTCTAAATGTTTGCCCTAGAGCTCTTTTAAATATCCATTGCTTGATTTATATGTATATGACAAGTCTGTCACCTAATATTTATAAATTAGTATAGATGACCTCTTAAGATTGGAGAGAAAGTACATGGCTTATTGCAATTCTGCCGCCACACCCTCTTTACTGTTTGCTTAGCCTGATCCTTTTTGACACATTACACCAAAGTTGTTATGTCACATATTAGGTAATTTACTTTAAGTGTTGTCATTACAGTTACTGTTTTTTGGTGGTAATCTGTTTCTCCCCAACCCTGTGTAACTTTAATATCAGCATTCCAAACCAAGGAGTCTGGATGTATGTGGGATAAGGTTTCATGAATAAAAACATCAAATCATACTCAAAGTGGTTCATCTCATTTTAAATCGTAACCAAATGTCTCACAGTTTCTATCTTTCATCCACTGCAGCTGCTTTTAATTAAAATGTACTGAAGTTTGACAATAAGCTTCTACATCTTTAGCCATAGGATAAACTTAGTTTCAGGAACGAAGATCGACAATAACCATATATCATCCTAATTTGTTGGAAAACAACAGAGGCTAGGCTATAAAAGACTCTTGCTCTGGTGACAGGAGGCAGAATGAATAGCCCCCGTAATTATGCCTAGGAGTCTCTACCGGCCTGGGAGATAATTGCACAATTAATCCAAGATCTCAGTCAAGATTTCATGCTAGAGTGCTATTTGTCTCCCTCTGTCAGAGCCTTTTACTAATTAAACTAGGCAAAGTTGTCAGGCACTTCATTTTAACAGAACTTTATGTATTTTTTTTCTAACTCAATATTCTTGTTTACTTTATTCGTGTTCCACCTTCCATCTTTTACTGTATCTTACTTACAGCCCCAGAGCTAAAAGCCTGTAATACAATTTAAACAATAATTATACAGAATATAACAGCTGCATTTAGTACCACATGCATTCTGTGTACATATTCTGATTTTAATACACTGACATTGCCTCCTGAATATAATGGGATAAAAACGCTTGTTTTGGTATAAAGACATTATCTACTGTATTTTTGTTTGTCAAATCCCACACCAAAATATTATTTTGGTAAATAATACCATCTCTTGACAATGTCACTGCATATGTATTGCATCATCCTCCAGCTGATTGGCTATTATTTTGCATCTTGCCAAAGAATCCATTTGGCATTATATTTATATTGTTAACTTTGCTTACAGTGCAAAAGAATTCAAACAACTCACCATTTCTCAAATGGCCCATTAAAACTGTATTCTGTTGCATTATATTAAGACACTGAAACTCACAATGTGTTATTGTTACATTGGTTTTACGTTGGGCAATATTTGTATGAAAGAAATATATATACATCTCCGGAAAAAATTAAGAGACCACTGCAAATTGAACGCTTCTGTTTATCACTCAAAACCTTCCTTTTCAACTTTTTTGGAAAGGAAAGAAAAAGGTGCAGTGGTCTCTTAATTTTTTTCCAGAGCTGTATATATATATTGCTTGTATAAGTAATCAAATCTTGTGGTGTGGATGTGTCCAGTTTCCACAGCTGAAAGAAATAACCCCAAAGAAGACAGTTGTACCTTACCTTAGGCCCCTGACAGTGAATTAGTAAAGTTGCTGACACTGGGCAAAAAACCCACTTGTACACAAGAACTCCACCTGTAGACAAGAACTGTGGTCCACAACACAACAACCACAAATAGGGTTGAGGTCCGATGTCTGTGCTGGCCACTCCATTATAGACAAAATGCCAACTGACTGCTTCTTCTCTAAATAGTTCTTGCATAGTTTGGTAGTCTGTGCTTGGATCATTGTCACCTCCCTTTTCCTGCATAAGCACTGCACTGATGTCAGCTGGTCCTACATCATCAGTTATTTTTGCTGGAGCGTCCTAATGTAAATAGGCCAGCGTTGTTGCTTCTGCTAACTTTCCCTTCAAGGTCTCAAACTTTGCCTTCTGCTCAGGTTTGAAATTTAATGTGACATCCTTCTTTGTCAGTCTTCGGAGAGGCTCTGAGATTGTAGCAAATTATGATATGTACCGACTGCTGTAGCTTGCTAACCCCAGAAACTGCGCACCTCGGGTGTATTCTCAGGATCTCTTGCCTCAACGACAGCCCTGACTCTCTCGGCTATAGGACCTATTCCCTTCTGATTTCAGCTGCCACTGTGCTGACACCTCCCCCTCCCCGTGTTGTCCTTGTCCATCTGGTCATGCATCTGACCTGGACTAAGTTTAAATAGACTCTGGACTCAGCCCACATGCATTTATTAATTATTACAATTTGTACTCTTAATATGTTCACCCGGCACAGCCAGAAGAGGACTGGTCACCCCTCTGAGCCTGGGTCCTCTCTAGGTTTCTTCCTAAATTTCGGCCTTCTTAGGGAGTTTTTCCTAGCCACTGAAATTCAACACCACTGTTGTTTGCTCCTTGGGGTTTTAAGGCCGGTTGTTTTGTAAAAGCACTTTGTGACAACTGCTGATGTAAAAAGGGCTCTATAAATAAATTTGATTGATTGATTGATTGCGACAATAGCATGCCCGTGAAGTCTAGCCTTTTGAGAATTGTGTGTAACCTCGTATCATGAGTCTCTCTGTCTGCCACATGGATGACAATATCATCTGAAATATTTTCTACCCCCTCTATGCCTGCCAGAGCATTTTCTATCTTGTGCTGAGTACTGTTCGCTTGCAGATGACACTCCCGAATATATGCCTCTTGTATCTGTATGTGAACCGCAAAGGTAGTTATGTCCCTGGAATCTGGTGTCAACTCTAGTTGATGGTATCCCCATTTAAGTTCCAGCTTACTAAATACGACGGACCTGTTCATGCCTTGAAGAAGTTCATCTACTGTGGGAATTGGGTATCTGCCTCGAGTAATAGCTGTGTTCGCTTGTCTCATTTTGAGACATAGTCTTATCTCTTTCTTGGCCTTGGGCACGACACCAACCGTGTTCACCCAAGATGTGCACCATGCACCTCTTCTATGATGTCCATCTTCAATAATTCCATTATCGTTTCCTCCACCGCACCTCTGAGTTGGAATGGAACTTGCCTCAGTGGCTGTGCTACTGGTGTCACCTTTCTATCAATGTGCAGGCTAACCTGTTTTATGTTTAGTTTAGTTTCCACACTCCCTCAAATTACTTGGGGTATTGTCGTTTTGTCTCCCCTCCCAAATCGGTTATTTCTGCTACATCTACACCTACTTTGAGCACACCCAGTTTAATGGCAGTCTCTTTTCCCAGTAAGGGTTCTCTCGTACACATATCACTGTGAATTCAGCTTGTGCTGTGCTTGCCTATTTATACCTTGCATGTAAAAAAAACCTTTCACTGGCTGTGGTTCAGTAGATGAATATGTGTAAAGCCCTTTTCTGTCTTTGCTGAACTGCACGTAATCTTCTTAGCTTTTAGCATCTCCCACGTTTGCTCATCTATTATATTGCTACTGGCACTTAAGTCAATCAGCACAGACAAATCAACTCCTCCCACTGAGAATCCTTCACAGTCCTCCTTTACTACAAATGCATAGTCACGGTGTTGTACTTCAGATTCTACCCATTTCACTGTCTGCTTCATATTACTTTTGGTTTTATTCATTTTGGAAAAAATGTCTTTCCCGTCGCATTTTCATTATGCTTTTCCATGTGCAGGGCAAACAGGGTCCTTTGCAAAGTGATCTGAATTTCCACATCGGTAGCTCACTATCAGTGTCTTCTATGACTAGTTTGTCTTTGTTTTCTTATCAGATATTTCCCTTCCTTCTTGGACACACAATTCACGGTGTCTCTCACTTTAGTATACGAGCCCATGTGCATAGCAGACATCTGCAAATAACTCATTCACACTGTGCTGCCAGCTCTATCGAATTAGTTAAAGTTAGGCCTGGGCCTTCCTCTAGCAACATTCTGCGAACAAAATCTGAATTGCACCTGCTCAAAACCGCTTCTCTAATTTGATTGTCCTTATCCCCTCCAAAACAATGGTCTTTGGCTACCTGTCTCAAACGAGTAACAAATTGCTGCACGGTCTCACCCGTCTTCTGTCTTTTCTCTGTCTGGGAAATGCTGTATTCACCTGAGGTATGAAGTATAAATTCAATGCCATTACTGCCTGGTCGTAATCCGTTGGTCCTCCAGTGTTTTCCTACGTAGTCTTGTACATCTGCCCCAGCATGATACAGAAGCTATGCCCTTCTCTGTTTTTTTGTATCATCCGCCACGTCTACGGTTAGGATTGAAAGATGATATTGAATTAAATCACACAGACTCAGAGGTAAAGTCTGTAACGTAACTATACTCCATGCTTCTTGGTTAACCTTCTCATACCCATTGTTCACGTGATGACGTCATACCAATACATGACAATACATCCACCAAAAAAATTTAAGCTTGGGAGGAAATTCACCTTTCAGCAGGACAATGCTGTCAAGTATAAGGCCAAAGCAACATTGGTGTTTTAATAATAAAAGTTAGAATGT
The DNA here is from genome assembly GCA_016801175.1 of Esox masquinongy. NCBI lineage: Eukaryota > Metazoa > Chordata > Actinopteri > Esociformes > Esocidae > Esox > Esox masquinongy. Next base: position 17,417 of record JACXGI010003924.1, read on the forward strand.
CCTTGTGTGGCCAAGACCTGGTCTCAATCACACTGACAGTTTGTGGCACTAATCGAAAATTGCAGTCAACATGCATCCTGAACAACCTTAAGGAAATGTGCCAAGAAGGGCCAAAATCACTCCAACACAGTGTTCAAAGCTGGTGTACTTATCAAAGGACTTAAAACTGCTATTGCAGCTTAAGGTGGCTCTATCAATTATTCATGTGTATGGGGTTGAATAATTTAGCAAACAACATATTTCAGATTGTTATTTTTTTTATATCACTTTACAATAATGGATTTTGAGTGCCAGTTTAAAAAAAAATAAGATGTCAAACAGAATGAAATATACATTGACAATTTGTAATTCAGTTAAATAAGAGAATAGGTCAGGCATCCTTATTCATTTCTATGCTGAACACTATAACCATACTAGAATGGGATTTGTATACAATAAAGTAAAGAGCTTGATGAGAGGCAGAGGAAAATGGAATTGTTTTTGTAATTTCATAATTATTTTTGACGGACCGCGTAAGAGGAGCCAACCAAGAAGAGCGAATGTCAGTCAGTCAGTCAGTCAGTGACTGACTTATCTACTTACTTACTACATGGAATCTTCACAAGAATTGAGCAATTGCTAGCGAGACTGAAGATGAACTTTACACTGCCAAAGCTATTTCATTTCATAGCACAAAACTGACTGACTGACTGACTCTTGTTAAATAGCGTAGTGATTAGAGACATGGACTGCCATGCAAAAGGACCTGTGTTCAAGCCTCGTTACAACCTTCAGTCGAAAAGAAAGGTTTTGAGTGAGGGACGGAAGGGTTAAAATTAAGAGACCACTGCAAATTGAACGCTTCTGTTCTTCACTCAAGACTTTACTTTTTTGGAAAGGAAAGAATAAGTGGTCTCTTAATTTCTTCCGGAGCTGAATGTTATAGTATGCCTAAAACTGTTCACGGTTATATTCCGACTATTTCGGGTGGTTTTTTGAAGTACGCATCCATGCATGATTTTTGGGTTGTTGTACCATGAAATGAAACAGCACAAAACAAATTACTTTGCTGGATACAACCTTCAGTAGCTAAAATAAAATAAAACTGTTTACGGTTGTATTGCGACTATTTCTGGTGGATTTTCGAAGTACACATCCGTGCATGCTTTTTGGGAGAATATAGTATAGATCACAATCCCTTGGGCAGTAAAAGAGTAGGGGTTTCCACAATTCTTTCATAATTTCACTTGATGAAAAAGTCAGTTATCCTCACATGTATTGATAGTTATTGTGTCAATGTCATTCACAAATGGAAGAAAAACAAGCAATTTTGTGCCATGAAATGAAATAGCTTTGGCAGGGTAAAGTTCATCTTCAGTCTCTCTAGCAATTGCTCAGTTCTTGTGAATATTCCATGTAGTAAGTAAGTAGATACTAGTAAGCCTATTACTGGCTAATTAGCTGTGAAAATGGCCAGTGGCAAAAGTTACACAGTTCATAGATGCTATTTGTGGTGGAAGTAAACTTAATAAGAAATATTAGTCAGTTTAACACAGTGCTTAATGGTGTCTAGTTGAAATATTCAAACTTGGCATGATGTTAATGCGTGATAAAATGTTCTACTGTCAAGACGCTATACCGACACAGTATATGTATAGCTTTGTGGCATAGTGTTTAAAGACACAGCCTCTCACATGGGAGACCCAGGTTTGAATCCAGCAAGGCCAACTGCACTTATCCCTTCTAATCGTGGGCCGGCTGAACTTGGCTCGCCTGGTCCCTTTTCTTGTTTATTGTTGTCCCATAAAGTTGTTAAAAGTCATCACAGAGATTGCTGCATTCCTCCTTTGTCACATTGTTGTGAACGAATAAAAATGGTTTAGTGACAAATTAATAAAAACAACTTAAAACTTAAAGTAAATTCTCTGGGTGAAGTCAGACTGTCATCTGAGGACACAATGTTGTATTTCTAATTGTTTTTGTGACAGCTTTGATTCTCTCTAACAGCTAAATGCTTTGGATAAAAATTGAGAAAGGCCTTGTGCATAAAAGTTTCAGTGACTTTGGCATCTCATTGCTGATATTGCCTCCATCCCTCAAGGGTATTCATACCTCAGGAGGCTTGTAAGATTGAACCCTGTACATTGGAGTGTAGTGTGGTTCCCAGGAGAATTTCTCAGAACAAATCAATATTCTCCGTCTGTATCTCTAGGTTTGTAAACTGTCGACTATGAGCTGTCCCTGTCAAGGAGCCATTGAGAGGTACATATCACTAGATATAGCCAAATGTCTGCACTTTCAATTTATTGTTATGAGTTGTGGCATTCTCTGAAGAGACAGAAGCAATCATTCAGGCAGAGAGAGAAACATTTTTTCTCTTTTACAACCATCTCACCATTCATTTTTATTTGCTCACATTTGAATATTATCCTACATTTCATAGTAGTGAGAGACAATATTCAAAATGTTGAAAGTGACCCATCTCAAATTAATCAGTTTTTCCTTCACCTACATTGCTCAGTACACCTCTGTTTAATGCTGGGCTGAATCAGAGACTGAAGACTCCTTTTGTTAGTGAGGGAATTAAAGTTTTTCAGTGGAATATAATGAAGTTTCCACAACTTGTGTGAAATCAGTTTAAAATAAAAAATAGAATAGATAGCACACATATAACGCATATAATAGCACATCTATAACACAGATTCACCCATTCTACCTCAATGTCAGGCATAGTGCAACCATTTTACCCTATCATAATCCACAATAAAGGGTTGCATTACAACATCTGAGTAGACCTGTTAGGCTAGATTACACATAGGTTTATGGAGCTGTTTCGTGGACGCAGACTACACCTAGTCATAGAATATTTATCAGTTTGGCTAGGGATTTTCCATTAATCTTTCTTTTAGTCTGTGTTTCTCAGAAGTTCCTTATAACGTTGAACAACGTTTACATTGTTCATTAATGATACAAACCTAATCCATGAGTAGGCCTATGTATTTTTATTGTCTGAGAAAAGATTTCAATCTTAGTTAACACGTCCAATCTGACTGTACTATTTGTTGTAAAAAAGTACATTTACAGTCAACCAGAGGGGTATTCCAGAAAAATAGCTAGCTAGCTAACTGTCAGAACGTGATAGCCACGGAGCGTGGCAAGATGGCGTATTGAGCAGACTTACTTTTGTTTGTTCTGTGAGCAAAGTTCCACATTTTCTAATTATAAACTATATCTTTCCAGATATTTGTGCACCGTAATGAACTCTTAATAAGATACCAAAAAAGTGCCAAAAAAGTCACTGTTGTAACGACAACACCTGTCAGATCCAAAACCAATTCAAGAGGCAACTAGCAAGTCTACCAACTCGCTATGCAACCACAACTATGTTGACATAATGGATATTGCCAATGCTGTAGACCAAAGGAGACAGCTGGTCACAAACTAAGATCCCGGTACAGTCGAAGAAATAACAAGGTGCAGGAGAGATGGACAAATCTCAGTCTTCCGCCATAAGAGCCCGGATGAAATTAGTGTTTTGGAAGCAGTCAAAAACCTAACAAGGATGATGGAAGAATTTGGTTCTCAGCTGAGACAGCACTCCGTCATGGTCGCCAGTATCTCCAAAGCGGTGGAATTCAATGTGGCGGGGAATAGAGACTGTAAAAAGAACAGACAACTTGGAGAAAGATGTTCTGAAACTTACACAAGCCCATTTTATGTTGAAAGAAAAAAACACTGGAATTGGAAAGATATCAACGAAAGACACTTCGACTCAACTTCCAACCAGAAAAAGACAATGAGAACACCTGTGATGTGCTGATAGGTATTTCTTCGAAAATCACCTCAGAATGGTCTGAAAACGTTGGAACATTTGTGGACTCAGTGCATCGTCTTGGGAAGAAAATAGAAGGCCGCCATAGTCAGATTATAATACAGTTCACAATGAGATTCCACCGTGATGCTTTCTGGAAACGTACCAAGAAATCACAAGTGTGTAAGTCCAATTTGCAGAGGATCTCATTAAAAGTGACAGGGAAGCACGGAATCTGTTGTATCCGAAAATTGAGCAAGCAAGGCGGGAAGGCCTTTTTTCCGGGGCCGTTTGGATTTATGGATGGAAAACGCAATTTTTAGTCCCTAGGATGGGCATATTAAATGCAGGAAGCTAAGGTTTTTTTTTTTTACGGACTTATGTGGAAAGGTACGTTTTAGAAAGGACAGTGCCATTGTTCTACTTACTTTACTACAGCAGTAACCAAGCAAACCCTCTAATTTCATGTTTGGCTAGTAATTTACCTAGCCTCTTCTATGTTTAATTTGACAACAGACTTTTCTCTTATCTCTTTGAATGCAAGGGGACTTTTAAAGACAATCTTAAAAGAAAGGGAGTTTTTTATTTTGTAAACGGAAAAAAGCTAAATGTACTTTTCTTCAAGAGACTCATTCATGTCAGGAGGATGTTATGTTTTGGTTCAATCACTGGGGCAATAAAACCTTTTTTAGTCAAAGCTCTACACGCTGTGCAGGTGTTGCCATTCTCCTTAATAAATACTAAAGCGGATAACAATGGCCACTGAATACTAACTGTGTTAAATCTGGAGGACTCAGATCTCATTCTAATTAATGTTTATGGTTACAACAATGAACGCCTGAACAAATATATTTTGCAAACAGTGTCAAATATGTTAATGGACTCTCAAAAACAACTTCATTCAGAAAATGTAATTATTGGAAGAGATCTTAATGGAGTTCATGATGAATGTTTAGACCGTTCACCCTCTAAGTTTTCGGTTTCACACTAATTCAGTCTTCACAGATTTTTGTTCTGCTCATGTGTTAACTGATACTTGGAGGTACTAAGCTGACTATATTCCAACTTTCTTGGTTTAACCCAACGGCTCTCAAAAATCCCGAATTTATTATTGGTTAACGTCTAACAATATTTTGAGTTGCATTTCAGATGTCTCTGTGATTGCTGCTCCATTATCCTCAATTATTTCTTTACACTTAAGATCCACAATCTAGGACTCAAACCAATAAGGGCTACTGGAAGTACAACTCAAATCTCTTTAATCATGAGAACTGCTGTGAGGATATCAAATTCTCAATCTCTGAAACACTAAATAGTGATGACATTTCCTCTTATATTAAAAAATGGGAATACATGAAGTACAAAATTAGAATGGTTTCCATCTATTATAGCAATAATTTATAGACATTTTCTCAGCATTCTGAGCTGAATATGATTAAAGAATTGAGTTTATACTACATCAAACCAATCCTTTCAGAATATGACAAACAAAAGATTTTAAGCCTTCAGCCCAGCCTAGATAAAATGTATCTTGAAAGAGTTAGAGGGGCGTTTATTAGATCAAGATCTAAATGGATCGAAGAGGGTGAAAAGAACTGCATATTTTTGTTGATTGGAGAAATTACGCCAAGGAAAAAATTTGATCAAGGCCTTGTTGATTGATAATGTAGAATATTCTGATCCAAGTATAATATCTAAGGAAAAATTCACTTGCAAATGCCTTTTTAGACAAAGTCAAGGATCGCAATCCTCACATTGATGATTCATTCAAGGCTCTATGTGACTCTGAATTGACACTTGAAAGCGGGATCCTGCAGTTAAGACTTGTGAACATTTTTATATACATTTTTGGGAGCATAGATTTGTGATCCATAATACCTTTTTAGAAGTCCTTAGACATTACACACTCTCCACCACAAAGAAACAGGGTGTTTTAATCTTAAACCCTAAACCTGGCAAAGATCCTAGGATACTGAAAAACAAATGCCTTACTACCCTTTTAACAACAGACTATAAACTTCTAGCTTATGCAAATCGTCTTAAAATAGTATTGGAACAAATTATTGGTGATCAATAGTCTGGTTTCCTGAAAGATAGATCAATTCATAACAATATAAGGTTCTTTTTAGACATTATTGAATATAGAGATTTAAATGAAGATAAGGATTTCATTTTATTTTTAGACTTCTATTCTAGCATTTGATACCGTCGAACATGAGTTTATTTATCAAGTACTTGAATTATTTGTTTTTGTGTATAGGTTTATACATTTCATAAAGGCTTGTTGTCAAGACATTAATATTGCTATTTCATTAATAATGGGAACTTTACATAATTTTAATGTGAAACTTGGTATAAGACAAGGTTGCCCAGTTAGCCCCTACTTATTTATTATGGCAGCTGAGATGTTGGATATTCTGCAGAAAAACTGCAATTTGACAGATAAGTTATCTGTGATGGGAACTCCTATCCTAGTTAGTCAACTAGCAGATTACACAAGTATTTTTCTTAAAAATTAACACAAAATCCCAATAACCATTCAGATGATTGGATATTTCTCCAGGGCCTCTGGATTAGATCTAAATCTTAACAAATGTGAGCTTCTAGCAATTCATGATTATCCTCACGTTGATATTTTTAATATCCAAGTTAGATCAGAGGTGAACTACTTAGGCATTCATATAACTAAAGACTCTGATTGTTGCAATGAATTAAATGTAATAAACAAAATACTGGAATGTAAATCTAGACTTAATATATGGCTTCAAAGAGAATTTTCTATTTTGGGTAGAGTATATTTGACTAAGAAGAGATTATCTAGATGCATAGATCCTGCATAATCCTTGGCCATTCCTCCAAAGATAATTCATTCTATAAACCAACTTAATTTTAACTTAATCTGGAAGAATAGGACACACTACATTAAAAAGGCAACAATGGTTAAAGACTTTAAAGAAGGTGGCTTGAAAACTATTGATTTTCATTGTTTGAATGGCACTATAAAGGTTAATTGGCTTAAATCTTTTCTGAAAAATAATAATTCATTCTGCTTTTTAAGTGGGCAGATTACGTTTTTGTCAGTCATGTAATTTTAATATTTCTAAACTACCTGTCAAACTTTCAGTCTTCTACCAGCAAGCCCTACTGGAAGATGATTTACAAACACAACTTTACACCTCATGGCTCTCCCATTTGGAACAATCGATAATATTATTTTACCTAGGAATAAGTCCCTATTTTTGGATGGGTGGATGGAAAGAAATATATTGTCCATATTAGATGTCTTGACTGAGGAGTCAGACATTTTTTCCTATGGTGATTTTTGCATGAAATTTTATTTCAATCCACCATTCTTGCAATACAGGAAAGTTATTAATGCAATTCCTAAAACCATTCTTATTTTATTCAAAAACACAATCTTCGACTCATCCAGTTAAACTGATTCTGCCTTCCTTATTGATAAAGGATGCACTTTCTTGAGAGAGGATGTCAGAATACCATTGTCCGGAACTGCTTTCTGGAGGATCTCTACCCCCTCAGACCAAATTTCAATTTTATGCTTGTCAAATTTGACAAGGACTCAACATATAAATTAAGAACTAATTAATTACATTTTCCCATAAATCCAAAGAGGTTTAGTTCAAAATTTTAAGCAACATGTATCCGTGCCGTGAATTCTTGCGGCTTCGTTTTAACCTGGATCAAAATGTAAGCACATTTTTGTAAAACTGATATTGAGACTAAAGACCATCTTTTTGTTCTACTGTACTTTCACCCAGATTTTTTGAAATTCTCTCCAAGATTGGCTTGCAAGAAATTATGTAATTTACGGTGTTATTTCAAAAGTTTACAAGATGGAATTTCTGACTAACGTCATAATTCTTGCCAAAAGTGTTATTCATGAATTCATATTTTGTAACGTTTCACGGGGGGCGGAGGCAAATGCAGGGTCGAAGAAGGAGCTTTTTAATATGAACCAAAAGAAAACAAAACCGAGTGCCGTGCACTACAGATACAAAAATAGACAAAATAGAGTATACACTGAAACATAGAACGCCACAATACAACACAATGACCGACAAGAAAATAAAACTTTATTTTCTTCCAACGTGAATTTAAATTATATGCTGCAGCCCTTAAATATATGAAAATGAAAAAAAGTTGATGCATTTAGTTGAATTTTATGTAATCTAAACCTCATATTGGCACTGTTTTCTCTTGTATTTTTGTCTCTCATTTTATTTACTACTGCTGATGTCTGCTCTTACCTTAGACGTAAATGTTGGATTCATTTTTTTTTTGCATATTTGCATAGTGTGTATTAGTGACATTTTCAATAACTATGTAGGAAAAATAAAACCAAAACATTATACAGTTGTGCTCAAACGTTTGCATACCCTTGAATAATTGGTAATATATGTACCATTTGTAATGAAAACATGAGTGAGCATGCAAAACACATGTCTTTTATTTCTTATGGGATTCACATTCAACTGTAGGTCATAATAGAATGACACAATCATAAAACAAAACATGGCAACAAAGAAAAAAATTAAATGACCCCTGTTCAAAAGTATACATACTCTTAGTTCTTATTTCTGTGTATTGCCCCCTTTAGCATCAATGATAGCGTGCAGTCTTTGTAATAGTTGTCTATGAGGCCCTGAATTCTTGCAGGTGGTATAGCTGCCCATTCGTCTTGATAAAATGCCTCCAGGTCATGCAAAGTCTTTGGTCGTCTTGCATGAACCGCACGTTTGAGTGGCTCGATGATTTTAAGATCAGGAGACTGTGATGGCCACTCCAGAACCTTCACCATTTTCTGCTGTGACCACTGTAGGGTCAACTTGGCCTTGTGCTTAGGGTCATTGTCATGCTGGAAAGTCCAAGAGCGTCCCATGCGCAGCTTTCGTGCAGAAGAATGCATATTGTCTAAAAGTATTTTCTGATAACATGCTGCATTCATCTTGCCATCAATTTTCACAAGATTCCCCGTGCCTTTAGAGCTTACGCACCCCCAAAACATCAGTGAGCCACCACCATGTTTCACATTGGGGATGGTATTCTGTTCACTATAGGCCTTGTTGACCCCTCTCCAAACATAGCGCTTACGGCTGTGACCATAAAGCTCTATTTTGGTCTCGTCACTCCAAATGACAGTGTGCCAGAGGCTGTGAGGCGTGTCAAGGTGTTGTCGGGCATATTGTAACTGGGCTTTTTTGTGGCATTCGCGCAGTAAAGGCTTCTTTCTGGCAACTCAACCATGCAGCAAATTTTTGTTCAAGTATCGTCGTATTGTGCTCCTTGAAACAACCACACCGTCTTTTTCCAGAGCAGCCTGTATTTCTCCTGAGGTTACCTGTGAGTTTTTCTTTATATCCCGAACAATTCTTCTGGCATATTTGGCTGAAATCTTTCTTGGTCTACCTGACCTTGGCTTGGTATCAAGGCATCCCCGAATTTTCCACTTCTTAATAAGTGATTGAACAGTACTGACTGGCATTTGCAAGGCTTTGGATATCTTTTTATATCCTTTTCCATCTTCCATCTATAAAGTTCCATTACCTTGTTACGCAGGTCTTTTGACAGTTCTTTTCTACTCCCCATGGCTCAGTATCTAGCCTGCTCAGTGCATCTAGTTTAAAGTACTTAGTAGGTTACATAGAACATGCTACATCCTGTTGGTGGCTGGCGACTGTGCATATGACAAAGTTTAATCAATACTTTGTATTCTTTTCTTAAACACAGAACCTGAATGAAAATTCCTCTCACTACGACTTTGACAATGGCTCTGAAGATGCACATGATGTCAGCCACATTACAGTATAGTGTATAGTACATTTCAGGTTTTTTCTTAGACATATCTTAAGAACTAGACATGTTATATTTTGGTAACATGCAGGATGGCTTGTAAACTAAAATCTATGGATTTTTATTTTGTAATCTGTTTCTTTAGGTAACAGATGATTCTGAACCATGGAGTCCTCTCAGTGGACAACAAAGTGTGTCAGGAGGAGCTGAAGTCTGTGTAAGTTTCAACTGTTTGGTGTTTAGTTTCCAATGTGTGGTGTTTAGTTGAATATATGGCTGTCTGCAGGTGGGACACTATAATGAATGCTTGTATCCTGGTCGCTGCACCGTCAGTCAGAGCATTAGCATGGTGCCTGTTTACTGCACTCGCCAGATCAGCAAAGGGGTAAAGCAGCGACCAGGACAGTAAAGTGAACTTAGTAGAAAGTAATGTTTCTGATTAATGTCACTAGCTCTACTGGATTGGGTGTAGTTAAACTTTTGACTAATTCACTGAAGGTACTGAAGAACTAAAGTTATATTCTGGAGGAAAACACATGTAGTCTTAATGTGCCCTTTAGTTATACAAATATCAATGAGGCAGGTGATTATTTTTATTTATTTTTTCCGACTTGCCCAACTCCACTACATCCTGAAATTACGTTACAGCTTCTTTATTTCCTCTCCTACACTATTGTAGAAACGGATTAATCAGGTGTGCCTGGTAATTGTTGTTGAGACCACAGCAGTTAGGCACACCTGACATTAATCAGTTCATCCAATAGTTATGACAGTAAATTTCCGCGTCCTCTCCTCACTGATTGTCCTCATAGACATAAAAAAGTCTAAACATCACATTGACAATGTACTGGGGCTGTATGTGAATGTTGCCGCCATATTGCAGAGGCCCAAGCTTATAAAGTCCATGGGTGGGCTTTGATTACCACTGTCTAACTCCTGTGTCATACATGGGGTATGTATGCATTCAGAGGCATGGCAGGCCTTGATAAGGCAGTGACATTGAGGCATCTCTCCAATGGAAAGCAGCAGCCATCACGGCATCTGCTCTCTTTATGTCTATGATTGTAATGTTCCTGGTGGCTGTGATTCAGGAGGTAGACTAACAGTCCACTGATCGGAGGATTGGCGGTTCGATCTCCAGCCCCTGCGGCCCATATGTCGAAGTGCCCTTAAGCAAGACACTGAAACCCCTAAGCTCCCGATGACTGTCCTATCGGTGTGTGAATGGTTAACGCTCCTGAGGAGCAGGTGGTGTCTGCGAACAGTGTATCAATGCGTGAATGCTGACTTGAGTTGTAAAGCGCTTTAAGGTGTCGGGCAGACTAGAAAGGTGTTATATAAGTACAAGTCCATTTACCATTACATTGACCTGGGTTCCCCTGTTTATACATTGAAGTCTGCACTTCCTGTAACTTTCATTCAAACATTACATGGGGCTAGGAGCACTGAGTTACAGTATGGTGTGTGTGTTTGTGTGTGTGTGTGTGTGTCTGTCAAATAATAACAAAGTCAAATAACATTTCTGATCAGAATTTGTTTTTTTTCTTTCCTCCATAGAGTGTGCATGCTGACTGTGGAGATTCTATTCCCAGATGTCCTACTTCCCCACTCTTGTTTGAGGATGAATGTTCCACGGAGAGTGAACCTCACTTCAGTGATGAACCTAATTGCAGCCAAGTTTAATCAAATACCAGTAACTGTATTCCTGATGACTTGGATGACAGTCTTGGATCCATTATTGGAAGTGAAGAAGAATATTCCCTTTTATTTGTAGATAGCCCTGCTGAGTCAGTTATTGAGGAATCACATCTTGGAGAAGTGAGTCATGAACAGTTTCCTCTTGAAAACGAAGAGCCACTTTATACTGGTTCACGACTAACCCAAGCTCAGAGTTTTTTACTTATACTTTCATTTGTTTTGAGACACGGACTCACAGGCATTGCTCTCTCTGATCTCCTAGATTTGATCAATATTCACTGTCCAGAAAACACACAGTTAACCTCGAAGCATCTGTTCTTAAAAGAGCTTAAGCCAGCAGAAGGTCACCTACAATGTCACATATATTGTCCAAACTGTGAGTACTACATTGGTGACCAGGATAGTGAAGGACAATGTGTTGTATGCCACACAACATGGGATAAAAACAGCTCGCTGAAAAATGGAAACTTCTTTATATACTTACCAATCCAAACACAGTTGGAACATCTTCTTCAAAGGGAAGATATTGCACATTGTCTCAAATCAAGAGATCGCACATGCAATTCTGAAACTTATGAAGATATTGTAAGTGGTAAAATGTACCATAATCTGTACAAAATTGGAGGCCTGCTTCACTGTACTCATGGATACTCCTTAACACTCAACTGTGATGGAGTGCCTGTATTCAAATCATCACTCTATGGTATTTGGCCATTATATGGGATTGTAAACGAGCTTCCTTACCCTGTGCGCAAAGAAAATGTTCTACTTTTTGGCTTGTGGTTTGGTGATAAAAAGCCAAATGTTAATACATTTTTAAAGCCATTCACTTCAGAGTGTAAAAAGTTGTCAACTGTGGGCTTTAAGATAAAAAGAAACAGCATTTTGGAACAATGTAGAGTTTTGGCAGCTCTTATGATGTGCGATTCAATAGCTAGGCCCATACTTCAAAACATGACCCAGTTTAATGGTCAAGTATGGATGCAGCCTCTGTTTACATCCCGGCGAACAAGTTGAAAAGGGTCATGGCACTGTCAGGGTGTACCCATACAAAGACGTTCCAAAGAGGGACCACGCTTCAACAATAAGTGATGCAAGAGAGGCTTTACATACCAAAAAATCTGTGAGGGGTGTTAAGGGGCCTACATGTCAGATAAAGATTCCACACTTTGACATCATATCCGGCATGCCTCCTGACCACATGCATAATATACATCTTGGTGTGGTTCGCCAAATGGCAAGCTTGTGGCTGGACAGTGATAACAATGAGAAGCCATATTACATTGGCAATAGAGTGAATGAACTTGATGAACAGCTCTTGCTAATTAAGCCTCCTTGCAATATCACAAGAGTGCCCCGATCTCTTCAGCAAAGGAAGTTTTGGAAGGCTTGTGAATGGCAGAACTGGTTACTGTTTTATAGTATATTTGTGCTAAAAGGAATTCTGCCCCAGGTATTTTACCAGCACTGGTTAGTCCTTGTCACATTTATGTTCTTACTTTGCAAGGACATTATTACAACAGAGAATGTAAAAAAATGTGAAAAACTTGTAGATTTTGTCAAACAATTTGAAACACTGTATGGAAAGACCCATGTGTCATTTAATGTACATTTATGCCTTCATTTGCCAGAATCTGTCAGGAATTGGGGACATTTGTGGGCTCATTCTGGGTATGTTTTTGAGTCATTTAATGGTGAAATACTGAAAATGTTTCATGGCACTCTGTTTGTTCCTTTACAGATAATGAAACAATTCACATATAGACAAATATTGCCTCTTTTGAGGAATGATGCACTGAGAAATGCTGTTCCTGAATGCATCCAGTTATTTAGTAACTTGCCAAAAAAGACTGAAGCAGTTTGAACGAGTCTGCGATCAACTTGTTAACCTTGGTGTGCATTATTCTCGAAAACTTTCTAGTGAAGAGACACTGGTCATGAGAGAGCTTTCAGTCACCACACTGGTCATGAGAGAGCTTTCAGTCACTAACTTTCAGTCACCACAGATACAGTCGTGAAAATATTCAGCCGACTTCTAGTTAACAGTGAGCTGTATTACTCACAGGAGTTCACAAGGGTAGTGAAAAGGAACAGCTTCACTGTGCTGTTGCAAAATGGACACATAATCACTGTATACTACTACATTGTTGTAGAGCAACATGGTGACAGAAAATGTTTTGCTTTTGGAAGAAAGTATGATAGATCACATAATGCACTGATTAATGTTGAAAATGTAGTTGGTCTGAAAAGGGAATTCTGGGGCAGGAAACAGATATTTGATGTGACACTGTTCAAAAGAAAATGTATGCTAATTGATCTGCCACAATATGCAAGCCTCTACGCGTGTTTACCTCCAAGATCCAGTGTGGAGGATTGAAAATTTAAGGGCAAAGTATTAATTATATATCGATATTGTGATATAAGATTAGATATCATCTTAGATTTTGGATATCATTATATCGTAATATGGCATAAGTGTTATCTTTTCCTGTTGTTAAAGGCTGCAGTAGTAAAGTGATGTCATTTTCTGAATTTAACAGACTGTTTTAACTGTTTTATTATTTGCCTTTACCCAATTAGTCATTATGTCCACTTTACTGTTGATTATTTGTCAAAAATGTCATTGTGTAAATATTTTGTGAAAGCACCAATAGTCAACCCTACAATATCTATATCGAGGTGTTTGGTCCAAAATATCGTGATATTTGGTTTTCTACATATCGCCCAGCTCTAGGGCAAAGTACATTTCAATTGTCAAGAAAAAAAATCTATGAATATCTTTATAATCTTTCTAATTTAGAGTAAAGGGTGAATATGGTCTCTGCAACTCTGTTTCAATAAACAATATTTGTGTAATGCAGATTTTTGTCTACACTATTTTCTTTAGGCTTTATAGCTATGCCATGCATGTCCATGCATATGCTATGGTTGTTTATTTGGAAAGTATAAAATGTAAAATCATATATATAGCACATGCATATATTGCAGTATATTAAAGCATATAAAGACAAACTATTACATGTAAAATATGGTGCCCTTTTTGGTCTTGATTGCAATATATTTTTTATATGTATCAATATATACACATATATGGTATATGCATATATTGCAATATATTGGAAAATATAAATATTAAATCACATATATGGGAATATATTGCCTAATATATCACATGATATTTTCCAATATACTGCAATATATTTTTGTTTCGTAAGGGTTGTGTGTCTGTAACAAGGCCAAACATTCAATGGTATGTAAACTTTTGATCAGGGCCATTTGGGTGATTTCTGTTATCATTATGATTTAAAAAGGAGCCAAACAACTATGTGATGATGGCTTCATATGGTCACTATCCTTCAATAAAAAACAGTTTTTTTGCATGATCAGTCATATTTCATATTTTCAATTTTTGCCAGGGTATGCAAACTCATGAGAACAACTGTAACTATTTAAATTGTATTTTTACAAGGTAAAGAATAGTATAAGGTGGAGCACATTGAGAAATGGTTAGAGCTTAAGAAATTGATGTAGAGAACATATCTAAAATAAAAGAAGCATGTTTTGATTAAATTATTGTTGTTAATTTGCTGCTGCTCATTAGCTTTGGAAAGGGATTGTGTTATAAATGTAACAACATTATACCCCCCCCACTGTAATATACAAGGGATACATTTTGCATTCGTATTGAATGTATTGTACTCAGTAGAGAATGTGAAGCCAAAAATGTAATGTGAAATCATGGGGAACTGTGTTCTATTTTCAGTAAAACTATATTTCCTACACCTTCTTCACCCAATGCAACACACTGTATGTAATGTACATGAATAAATATTCCGTCATTTGCTAGTAACTAGTTGCTTTTAATATCAGTCTGCGAGGCTCACAATAATTTTTATACTGTTCCAGGTAAAGGTTAATTGTGGGGCAGGATTTAGATAATGTTAGGAAAAGAAAGTTGACAAGCAAGAGAGACTGGTGTACAGGGAGGACATTTCTGACTATTTGTAATACACTAAAAATATCTTAGCAGCATTTAATGCATCCAGCCTTATGTTGTTGATGTCGGCGAAGAACCCCCCTTATGCTGCTGGGAAAAAGGGTATGGGAAACACTGCTATAACGAACATGTAGATGTTTATTCCAAAATAATATGTATGATGTTCTTATATTTCATTTTATTCTGCTGCCAAAACCTTTTTGCTCCCATGGGGTTACAACTATAGAATATGTGTTGTCATTAAATGCACTTTATGAATCAAATAAATCACCATTACTATATTGGCTATGTAACAGATCTATTGCAATTATGACATAATATTGGCATCTAGAATTTAGGTTATAGGCTTGACAATTAATATCCTTACCTTTGCCATAGAGGTGCTCTAAATTAAATTAAAAGCAATCACTAATAATTACCCAAATGTGTGCAGGCCTATTTAATAAATAAATCATGCCACATCATGTACAAATTTACTGTCAATTGTTTTCTGCCAAACCTGACTTCCAATCTGACTGTATAGGAAAAGTAAAACTTTGGTTTGGGTTACACTGGAAATATACAGGGTTGAGTAAATTGGCCAGATGATTGATTGATTGTGTGGAAAAACGATGACGTTCAAAAGTACATTCTTCTGAATGGTCTGATGGATCTATTCATGGTCCAATAATTTGTTCCTTTTGTAAGGCATGGCACACAATGCAGGCTCTGATGTCATTTGGATTTTCTCCAAAGAGACTGACCAAGGTGACGGAATAGAATTGGATTGGTGGATGAGCTTCATGTTTATTCACTTTCACAGGATAAAATCCACTTAACCTTGTACAGTAGGTAGCTGGTTTGGTTCAGAGAATTGGTTGCTATGGTTTCTGATCAGGGTACACTTCCTGCATTCTTGCTGGAGATGAAAACATAGAGTTTGCTCAAGTTCAGGTTAGATAGCGCTAGCGAAGTGGCAAATCCAGTTTTCTGGAAATCCCCTCAGGAGTCAAGCTGTATGATGAGAAGTCTTGTTAGTGCATAGGTCAAATTCAGGCTTCAGACAATATGTTAATTGAAATATATACATATTGTGACTAACCTGTTTTCCTGCAAAGTGCATTCCTTTAAATGCTGTTCTCAGGTGTTCATGTTCATGTATTTCTCATTAAGAGGGCTGGGTCTTACATTTGGGTTGGGCTGTTTATCTGGGTGGGACGTCCCGCGGCGAGGTGGCCACTCTGGGGGGCTTGTTGGACAGCAGGGGTGTGTCTAGGGTCTTAGCTTTTATAAGGTGGGTTTTGGCGGGCATCTGCCTCTTTTGGCTCCACTCCTGTGTATGACAGAGAACCATGCACCTCTTAGATACCTGGTGAGCTAGCTACAGTTCTTAGAGTTTGCTCAGTGCCTATTGTGTTTGATTCAGCATCCCGGCCAGGGGTGTTACAATATTTTTAAATAAATATAAAAATGTATTGCCTGACAGTATGTTTAAACCCCAGTCATATATACATTAACCATAATTATTCATTAGAGGCAGATTAGCCTTATGCTAAGTGTTGTGTTCTTTGACAGGTTCTAAATGCCTCCCTGTGAAAGCTGTTAACAGGGCCCCTGCTTATTGACAGCTGTTCTTATGGTTGTCCAGGGGCCTCCGAGAGCCTGTCCTTGTTTCTGCCTCCAGCTCACTGTCATTCAAACTGCCTGGCATCTGGTAATGGAGGAATGTTAGCTGAATAGGTACACATTGGGTCTTTAGGAGAGGTAGGTGCTGAGGATCAGAGCAGTTGTTCTCTGTTACATAGTCCATATTGGGACACCAACCACCTGTCAAAACTGACAGGTCAAACTGAATGTGTCTTATAAATGGACACTGTACACATGCACAAGAAGAATAAGATTAGCTGTCACCATTGTGACACAATTACTCAACATACAAAGGGTATCTGACACAAACACGTCAATCACATAACATATATAAACATAGGACATAAACATCGAATACCAGAAATAGTCTATTCTGGTCTCATCCATTTTCTATCACATTACTTATATAACACAGCCCAAAGGCTCAGAGTCCCTTACTCTGCAGCATGCAGCTAGCCCTATTTTAGCAGCTTTTTAAAACTGAACAGAATTCTACATTATGCTCTGTGAATCCTCTGGAGGCTACAGTCCAGCTAACTTCTCCGAGCATAATGTAGAAGTTAGTTCAGTCCCCTGACATCAGCTCTCTAACTAACCTCTGCCTTTTCTATAAAGCCAGCAGTTAGCCTCAGTGATGAAGCTTACAGTTAGCCCCAGTGATGAAGCTTACAGTTAGCCTTGGTGCATGGTTTTTCTTATTTGGTTGAGGGGTAAAAAGTGTTTCTTACCGACTTATGACTGTTTTTTTAAATGTATTTACTTAGTATCAGGTCAGATGAAATGAGCAGTTTGAAAATGCTCTTTGATCCTTATGGTTATGGTTACAGAATGATATGAGGTGCTGAGTTGAGAAAAAGCCCCAAAGGGGAGAGAATAATCAAAATATGGTGGTAAAAAAGTATTTTCAGGTATATCACCGTTTGAGGAATCCCACCTTCCGGCTCTAGAGATTATTAATACCCGGCAGGTCCCTGATGATAACTGAGTTTAACATGTTGGATTTCTCGTTGTAATCCCAGTTTTGATGTCTATCTTAATTGACTCAAAATAAATGATACTAAAATGTACCATTGGTACCATTCTAATACGTCACTTTTACTTCGTGAACACACCTTCTTAATTTAAAAAAATCTTTCTACTTGACTCAACATTCCATGATATAGAGTAAGACATTTTTGCCAGAATTAATTCAGTTTAATAAATTATTTAAAAAATAAAGTAGGCATCAGGCTGTAAATCAAAGACTGGCCCATCTTTTTCAGCCTCCAGTCATTAAGTATTATGCATGGCTTCAGTTTAAATTATTCTACATTTATTTATTTATTACAAAAAAAAAATCTCTTAAATATGGCTAGAAATGTTAAAACAGTTAAACTATTGATGATGGTGATGATTATAATCCAGTAAAAACTTGGCTATTTTTGCAGCTTGCTGCTATTAGTCTGTCCAAGAAAGAGGGCTACTGAAGGAACTGGATTCTGACCAATTTTAGATTAATTCCAATCAGTCAATGAATTAATGTAACAAATTAATTTAATAAAGATAGTATTACAATTACAGTACAAGTATCAAAGATCAAAGTTCTACGGAGATTCAAGATGTCTACAAGAGCAAAGATGCAGGCAGAAAGGAGGAAAATGCAAGAGAGAGCTTTCCCAAACTTCACTCTGGTTATATCCCCAAACTAAAGTAGTGGGGGTTGGTTAACTGACCTAACGGAAAATCATTGAATATGTAAATGAACATAGAATTGACATTTTTCGGTTCCTTCACTACTTTTTCACTAGAATGTTTTTTTTGGTCGCTACAGCTAGATATGCAACAGCTTCCAAAATCAGATTGCCTAGTGCATAAAGGTTGTATGCAGGTGGCATTTGGTTTGCTTGTCTATAATAAATGTGATTCACTTTATTGACTGGTTACACTACACTGAACTTAACGAACACTAACATATGTTATCGTTTTGTAAATTTAATTGTCACTGTAGTGACAGGCAAGTGCCCATGTAGATTTAAACCAGTTTGGGACAGAAGCATGCATTAGCAGACAGACTGGAGTGTCCCCAATTGTAAATTAAGGACATGGTTGCATCAGCAACGTCACAAAAACATATTTTGGTAAGCCCTAAATCAATGCCACTGTAATTATTGTATAAGAAAATTCAGCTGAATACACTGTTTAGCTCAGAGCCAAGGTTAGACTTACGTAAAACTCACAGTCATCCAACCCTTATAATCAATGTACAGCAATTGTCATGTGTGGTCAAACAGCACCATTTTGATTGGCAGTTGCACTGTTTTAAGATGAGCATGGGGACCCGTTTTGATAAATTGATGTCAGATTTTGTTCTTCTACACTGAATCTCTATTTTGATATGTGGTTACAATATTGGGACACTTTTACTATGTTCAGGTGAGCATTCATGATTTTTAGTCTAATTAGCTCATTAGCTGGACTGATTAGAACATTTCACTATAGCATGCAATGTAAAATAGACCTTGTTGCAGTTGTAAGGACAAAGATTCAACAAGCCGCAGGTAGATAGTGTGAATTTTCGATTCATTTATATATACAGAGCTTGTGAAGAATATGAGAAATGCAGCCTAGAATTCAATTATTTAAAACATTTCCATACACTTCAAACTTTCTGTATATTCAGAATTCAGTCTACAGTACCAAAGAAAATTCCTCTCATAAGGCAAAACTATTTGAAATTACTGGTTGAATTTAAACAATTCTCAGAACTAATCTACACATCACAAAAATGAATGTAAGCTTAAACCAATGAAAACAGTTGTGCCATGTAAGAAATGGAGTAGAATTGCAATATTAACCTTTATAAACATCACAGAATACTGAAATGTAACAAAATGCCTAGTTAATTTTCAAGCGTATTTTCTGAACTTTTTTTCCTGTACTTTACTGCTCCAAATACAGAGCAAAAA
Source organism: Esox masquinongy (assembly GCA_016801175.1). Taxonomy (NCBI): domain Eukaryota; kingdom Metazoa; phylum Chordata; class Actinopteri; order Esociformes; family Esocidae; genus Esox; species Esox masquinongy. The sequence goes on from JACXGI010003924.1 coordinate 37,284, forward strand.
AGAAAAAAGATCACTCTCCAAATATTTGAGCTTTTCATGAGACGTGTATTAAGAACATACTAAATGGGCAAGCAGCTGAAACAAAATCTTTGTCATTCTTTGATAATCCTTTAAGTCCCAGCCCTTTGACCTCCTCCAATGGGTTTTGAGAAGGTGAGGAGAGACATCGCAAGTAATATGAAATTGAGAACACAAAGTTATTCACCTATACATATGTGCTTGAGGGCAACACGTTCCCAAGCTTTACAAGCATGATTAAGATTTGAGACATCTATCCTATCACAAGGAATCTCTCATGTGCAACTTGACAAGGCAGCCCTGACACAAATTGCTCCACCTTACAATGCATGGGACACTTTTTTTAGCTAATCGTTTCTATGGCAGCAGGCAATCACCTTTTGAAATGTTTCAAAATACCACTGCAAGGAAAAACTGTTTGTAATGAGTCAATGTCACTGGAAATGTTGTGGACTATAATGTTCTGTTAATATTGTGTAATCTGTCTCCACCCTTCTTATTGGTCAGTGCTGTAATTGTTTGGATTTAAGTTAATGTGTTAGCTTTATAAATGTTAGTTCATCAGTGTCAAGAGTGTATTGTCATTTAAGTCATTTGCATGGTAAGCTGATAAAAAAATAATTGTCTTCAGTCTTGTAAATAAAAGGCCTTTTTTTCCAACCAAGCAAATATGCAAGGTTACATATAAAAAAATAACATGTCAGACTTGGGTATTCAGGGATGAACCTTGAATGTTCTGAAACTCTGGTGACACCACTGGCTGCCATGCCCATGTAAATAAGCCATGCAGTTTCTCATTCCGGGAACAGATTGATGAGGATAATAAATCGTGAGTAGGTTTATGCCAGAAGTTGCCCATAGGCACATTCTCTCGTAACACGCCTTCCTAGGTATATTGTGTTTTCTTATGACTGTTGAGCATTAAACTAAACAGTTTATGGTTAAGAGCAAAGGTGTAAAAAGTACAAAGTAGAAGTACTCGGCTGTGTTCACCAGTTTTGGGAAGTTCCTAAGGGCTAAATGACCACGTAAACAAAGTTCATAACTCACCAGTGACCTTAATTGATATTTTTACACTCTTCCTTTTTATTTAATTGATCACTGGTTAGTTTTGAACTCCCTTTACCTAGTTACTTAGATCTTAATTAGATACTTCCCTAAAGTGGTGAACATAGCCGAACCCAGTTGAGTACTTTTACTTTGTACTTTTTACACCTCTGGTTAAGAGTGGGTTTAGAAGTTGATATGAGAATCTCATGTTTCATTTTGTGTTGTTACACTTCACTTTTGACCCACTAACTTTGCTCACTCAGAAGATTGTAAAAGAAATGTACTGTATAGTAACTCAATAATTTATTTTTCAAGAGACAAGGAAAGGGTTAAAGAGCCTGTGCAGTCACAGAGACCTCACGTCACATATAAACAGGTGATGTTGTAGGGCTATAGGAACTAGATGGCCAAATCCCTCACGTTACAGATGCATCCCAAAATGACACCCTGTTGCCTGTAGTGTAGTTCCAATATAAAGGGGATTGAGTGTTGTTTGGGTGACATCCCATGTTTTCCATCGGTGCCACAAAGATTGGAAGGACAATCCAATCGCTCTAAGGTGCAAGCTATTTCCAAGGTATACGATCTACAAGATCATACGCAAACTCCATCAAAATCATCCGCTATTGTCTTTTTAGTAGTCGTATGCATATGATACACAAGGCAAACCATTAATTCCTATTTGAAAATGCCAGAGAAAAAAAAAACTGAATAAGGTGATACAATTAATAACAATAATAATGTGAGTACAGTACACAGTACAGATGAGTGTAAGCACTAGCAGTTGTGGAAAATGTAATTAAATATTAACACCAAATGAGTTTGTGTGTCTGTTTAACCAGTTGAATAGTTGGTGTAGTTTGTCACAGAAGTATTTTTTCAGCATCCTGATGATTAGAAACTGTTTCCAAGCCTCTTAGCATGAAACCCTACGCTTTGGTGCTGTCACCGTCTTACCAGTGGTAAGCAAACAAACAGAGTATGCCTGAGGTGTGAAGAGTACTTGATGATGCTGCAGGCATTTGTAAGAGGCATCAGTACAGATAGGTGTTCTGTATGGATGCAAGCAGGGCCCCAGTAATGTGCTGATCGCCACTTTTCTATTAAGCCATGACCTGATCCTCTCCATCTTCAGAGAATGCAGCACTCAAAGACTTGGCCTCTGGGTTGACCTGTCATGATATAATGTTTGTTTGCATTTATCACTATAGAAATTCAATAAATTATTATTACCTGCTTGACTTACAAGCTTCAGCAAATTAAATAATCAAACTTGCCTTGCTTTCTGACCTCACATAGTCTATGACATGTTGCTTTTGGTTTCATCTGGCTTGAGTATGAGACACATTTTCATCTCACCCACGGCTGTTCACATCAAACAACTACGGTTTGCTATCACATTAGCCATGTAGCTGTTCACTGTGGAATGAGCACAGCTGTCTTGTTGTAAACAAATATATTAACGCAAAAGTAATTTTTGAAAGGCTTTAGAGAGAAAGAGAAAGAAAATATTTGTCAATTTGCACATTAGGTTCAACCTAGATTCGGCTTCTGCATTGGATCCAGCAAGGCTAGTCTAAATATTACTTTTTCAATTCTATGGACTACTAGACACACAGTGTATAATCTATAATAGTGTATAATATTTCCATGCTTCTCTCAACTATAGTAATGCAGCCCAAAATAACCATCAACAATTTACCACTTGCACTAAGAAAAAGATTTATGAATTAATCATATAATGACTTGCCTGTGCTATTATTTGAATGCACTATATAATTTTGGTTAAAATTACCTGACAGATATTAGGGTAAATAAAAAGAAAGGGAGAAGAGCGGGTGGAGACTTTTCTATGCTTCTTCCAAATTTCACTGTTAGAATTCATAGGTTATAATTAATAGTTTCCAGTTATAATGCTTCTATTATTACACCTGACTAAGGTTTTAAAGGGTAGGTACTCTATAGTACTGTAGATAAAGACATGTATCAGTAAACTACCAGAAAGTTGGTATCATTCAATCATTTTGTGTAAACTAATGGCCCTTTGGAGTACTACAGCTTTTTTTACATGTAAAATGTTAAATAATTCAAGTTAAAAATATATGATAAAACTCTGAAACATGCCAAATATAAACCATTGTCACAGTCGAGAGGCAGGACACGAGGCACAGAGCTAGAATACAACCTTTTAATTGTAACCACAAAACAACAAAAGGAGAGGCAAAACCGAGAACTGAAAAGAAGCAAACACAGACAGCTAACTCCAAACAATGATCCACAAACTGAATGTCCAAAAGGGCAACTTAAGTAGGGTGAAAACTAAAATAGCAAATACATTTTAAATTATAAAATTAAAGTTGCACTGCTAGTCATTTCATGCATCTTTTAGGAGACCTTTCAAATGTTTTAAAACATGTTAGTGTATTTTGCTTGTGTGTATTGTGTTTATAATTGTATCTAAGGATATTAATGCATGGTATGTATATTATATATTATACATTAATGTCTGTTTTTGCAGGGCTCCTCTGAAAAATAAACGCTTGTTCTTCCTCTTGGCAAAATAAAGGTTAAAATTAATAAAAGAAAGACAAGGTAAATTTGATAAGTCAACAGTATCTTAGGAAATTTGTCTGATACCGGCCAAAAACCACAGGATTGAGTGTATTAGCGACAGGAGTCTTTGTCAAGAACCAGATTGTCCTAACAATGTGTAGGAAACGTGAGATGATGATGGGCAGACTGGAAACATGGCGTTTATACCTGAACTCAACAACAACCACAGGCAATTTCTGGAATTATTTTACACTTGAAACAGCCACTATTAAAACTGGTAGTTGTGTGGAATTATGGTATGAATGTAGGCTTTGTTATAAGTTGAATGTGTTTAGGTAACAAACAGAACATCTATTTGTATTCGTTCACAGGAAGTCACGTTACTATGTTATGGAATTTTAGGTAGCCATGTCTATAAATTGAAGTGTAATCGGAAGTATAATTGAGATAAATCGATAACGTGTAACATTTGACAAATTTGCTGCGGTGCCTTTAACTAATAAAAGCTTCTTTTTCTCCCTTAAAAACAAAACAGGGGAAATCTTCAATGTATTACGGCAAAGAGAACACTGCGGCAATGGTAGACCTTGCGCCCACTTGGCACACTTCTCATCTCTGAACGTTAACTCACCTCATGCTGTGTTTTGTTGACCACCCATGGTGTCTAACGCTTAGCGTTTTTTCCTGTTGAATCACGGGTCTGTAGCCGCCAGCTCTGAGCCAATCATAAAACAGCAGAAGAAATCGCTAGTAAAAGTCAACAAGAGAGATTAGAAAAGGGTATTTCCTGCGCGTGTGCAAAATAGTATAAACTATGTTCCCTGCTGATAAGTAGGCAGTGTGAACGTAACAATTGCTAATCAAAACAAGGTGGTAATTGCCCTTGTGTCTGAGCGCAAACCAATTGCCTATATGTGCCAACCCCTTAGACAGAGAGGATCCTGAAGTTAATCTAGTGGCACTTTGATCACATTTTGATTAGACGAATATAAGCTAAATGTGCCAATTCACATGGAAAGTATGATTTTAACCAAATAATAAAATGCCTGTATTAACGGACAACTATGGAAAAGTGGTTTTCCCTAGTTTTCAGTGCAGTGACCTATTTGTCTAATATGTATTCACTTTCCTATTCTACATTGCTACAGAATTTCCACAAATGCCTTACTATATCTTGGAGTGTTCATCAAGTGTATCTGGAAATAATTGAATAAGATTTGATGTTGTTAAAATGGTGTAAGTTCCACTTTAAATCTTATTGAAAAATGTGTTAATAAAAAGTTGTATGGCATAAAGAATTATGGTAATCATACCCCATGTCAACATGAAAATGGCAGTATTGGATTGGTTCTAGGTACGGGCAGACACTCAAGGTTTAGTAATCTGAATCGGTATTGACAATGAAAAAGTGGTATTGCTACCTCCCTAATCTTCTTAGCAAGCTATTATGTAGCTAGAGGCACTAAAACCTGACACCTCATTGATCATATTATAATGCAAATTTATTGTTTAAAAGGGTTTAGTGTTATGTGTTTTAAAACATATTTTCCGCCTTATACTGACAGACAAAACATCCATGTAGATAATATTTTCCAGAAGTCAATCCAGTCCCAGCAATTTAGCTTATTATTACCCTACTGCTGGGTACATTAAGGTTGCTAGCCCAATTAGGCACATTTCCTACTTAGCCTCTTATTGGATCATTATCGTTTGTCTCTGACTGTGAAAGCAAACAAGTATATGGTAATTCTACTTGAAGTTGCCAAATGACATTAAATTACTATGGGGGGAAGCTACTCAAGGACAAAGTGAAGTAGATGTAAATGGACTGTGCATTTAATGTTACAATGACTACTTTTAAACTAATATCTCCTAGGCACAATTCAATTTATAGATGTTTTAGAATTTGGTTTATTTCAATTCCATCATCATCATTATCATCCAACATGCTATTGATATTTAGTATTCTGAAGTCAGACCTTATCCTCTCACAGACTGAGGTACCTTCTACCAAAAATTCTCAGCTTCTTGCAGTAAATGTATAATATCCCTTGATGGGCACATTTCCACACAAAGCAAATACATTTAGTGATTTAGACAGACAGGACAACGTTGATTTAAAGCAGAGTAGAGGACATATAGTTAGAGCTGGCCCAATTTTTTTGTATGGACACCATTGTTAACGCCTTTAAGCATTCCATTTATTAATTCATGCCTCCAAGGCCCTGAGTGAAATTACCCACTCTTTCACTTGGTAATTGGGAGAAGACAGAGGCCCTACCCTAGGCGCCTGGCCTGTCTGACAACTGTCTCAAGCCTCAGCTGGGAAAACACTCTCTCTTTATGCATCTCTACAGCTTTCTCAATGTTTATTTCTTTATCTCTCTGTCTCTTCAAGTTTTTTAGACTATGAGGGAGAGTAAACCAGAAAGACAATGTGCCATATTTTATATAATCATGTACATTATTTTCCTTTTACAATGATGTAAACGATAATAAGCCGTGTGCTACCAGTGATCCCTCAGAAGCCTGTGATACCTTGGAAGGTAGTGGCATTTTAAGGTAGTGAGCAGGGCTTGACATTGGCACCCACCCACCCGCCAAATCCGGGTAGAATTCGGCTATGGCGTGTAACGCAGTCACTCTTACTAGTCACTTTGGAGGGTGGCATTCTATATATCTATACACAGGGTATTTCCTGCATTCAAAGCTCAAAGGCGACAGCCTTCCCAAAATCGTGCAACGCCTCTGTGTTGGCATGGTAAAACATGATTTTGCGCTCATATATAAAATACCAGCGAAACACTGCAGCTAAAATGACGGTAGGAGGAAAATTTTTCCATATTGAGTGTTGCCAAGTGGGGTGTGTTTCCTACTCAATTGGGCAATTTTTAATGGGCTTGGGCGGGGCGATTTTTTTTCTGGAGTCTGTGGCAGAATACAGTTTACAGTCAATGAAATCGGGCGATCTTGCATACAGGACCACATGGGTCCAGACATCGCGGAGATGAATAAAGTCGGAAAACAAGTGGATCCTAGTTTTCTTTTACACTCAAGCATGTCAAAATATTACATTTAAACTTAATAACCTCAAAATACATCTAATCCGCATAACATTTTTTTAAACTTTTCAGGAGACGTCTAGTAGCCTAGAATTACAGATTTGTTTTTAAAGAGAGATCGCGAGACGAACGAAGATGACTGGTGAAAAGACCATCAGATTAGGGTATGTACTATCACCAAAAACATTAGGCTATATTGCAATATATAGAGTAAAAAAAAAATATCATTAACATATTTAAGTCACTAACAATATAAATATATGAACGTGAAGACGCTTGATCAGCGACAGCAGCAGAGCCTAGTACAGCTGAAGGAAGTCGAGGGAGATTAACGATGTGGTGTCAATGCTAGGATGGAGAAAAAATAACTTGACAAAGCTGTAATAAATACAGCTCTGTTTCGTTTTTTAAGTCTATATTAACAAGAACATAGCATAACGAAAATAGACAAGAATAATATTGACTGCGATTAATTATAAAGCTGATGAGCGATTTCATATTTCTTTTTAAATAACGTTAATAGTTCTAGGTTATGTTAAGAATAAATATATTGCTTGCATATTTTGGTTGATATTAGGGATTAGCTGCTCAAGTGGACATGGACAACAGGGCAGATTTAACACTATAATAGTTGTCTTTTTCAAGTGTGTAGCCACATTATATAAAGTATTTCACAGAGGGGTGTCCGGTTGAGTGGGGTACCACCTTCGCCTAATTTTGAGCCAGGAAAACCCCTGTATGTATGTATGTATGTATGTACACACACATACACACACACATATATATATATATATATATATATTTATATTTATATGTATATATATATATATATATATATACACACACACACACACACACACACACACATATTTTACAATTGTAATCTCATTGCAATGACAGTGACACTACGCAAAGCACTATGCAGTGTTTGAAACTGTTCCATTTGTGCGCCAGTGAGAGTGAACAAGACAGGCTAAGATGTATCACACCACAGTCAAATTTAATCAAATAAAATTTAATTTCCCAACAGCAAAATGGTGGCTAGTGAAAATGCTGAGTAGCTAGTAACTTTGGAAAACCACTAGCCACAGTGGCTGGTGAGCAAAAAAGTTAATGTCAAGCGCTGGTAGTGAGATTTAAATATTAATATTCACCAGGAAATGCGTTGTAGTTTAAAATCCCTCTCTGTGACTTTGTTTCAAGTGTCTCTGTGAATGTCTATGGTTATGGCAAAGCGTTTGGCTGGAGTAAGGAGCCAGGCCAGGCTAGGCCACTCACTGGACAATCAACTTACTCCATGGCTTAATAGCCTACTGCCTAATGTTGTTTCACATTCAGGAGGTTTTTGGCGGTCAAGTCCCGTTTGGATGTGGGCACAGAATGTGCTCACTCTAGTCTTTTATGGATTTACACTACATGTGACAATGCAAATGGTACCACCACTGTGTAGTGATTTGGCTAGTTGCTACTGGATACAGACAATGGTGAAAGGAAAAGGATGGAAGTGGAATGCCACACATAAAAGTTGCCCACATAAATATCATCACAGAGTCTTTAACAAATTGAATTACATTTTTATGGATGAAAGCACAGGATAGGCTATAAATCTGAAAGGATAAAAATACATGTTATTAAACGTGATAAGAATGGAGTTTTAATGTTTTATTTTCTCAAACCATCAATGTTATACAAATAGCTATATATTTATTTTTTATATACTGCAGTAGATACTTAGCATGATACACAATAGCAATAGGCTTTCCCCTTAAAACTTTGCTGGGCCCTAAGTTTGAGCACACAGATGCGCACGTTATTCCCCTCCAGTTTAGACAACAAGTGAGATGTTTTCTCTTGCCTCTGCAAAGAAAATTAATAGTTTATGTTTATGGAAGCCATAGCTATCTCTCCAACAATAAGTGCTGAGTCAGTTGATGTACTCCTGGATAATTTTAATGCCAAAATATTGAATGTCATGGATCGTGTTACACCGGTAAAGGTAAAGAAAACTTTGAACAAACAGAAAAAACCATGGAGAACCACCATGATGGTAAGCGCCCTGAAAAGAGAATGTAGGAAAGCGGAAAGTAAGTGGAGGATAACTAAACTTCAAATCCACCTTGACATCTATAAACAAAGCCTTGGTAGCTACAACAATGAGTTACGCAGGGCTAGACAACAACATTTATCGGGAATGATCAACAAGAATATGAACAATACCCGCACTCTATTTGCCATGGTCAACAAGCTTACAAACCCCCTAAAGCAGATGGCATCAGAACTCATGTCCACTGTGAAATGTAATGAATTTGCATGTTTCTTTAGTGAAAAAAATAAAAGTATTAGATGGACCATCAGAACTACACAGTCTAACAAGGACTCTGTACTGTCACTATGTCCACTTTAATACAATTGATCAAAAATCCCTTAGAAGAAACAGTTCCACATCTTAAAGCTTCCGCATGTTGTCTCGACACACTGCCATCTGACTTTTTTAAAACAATAACTCTATAACAATGGACCTACAGCAAATAGTTAATAGCTCTCTGCAATCAGGCATTTTCCCAACATTTCTAAAAACAGTTGCCATTAAGCCCCTATTAAAAAAAATAACACTGGATGCATCTATATTGAACAACTATAGACCTGTATCAAATCTTATTTTACTTAATGAGGTACTGATTAGGTGATTACCTGAACCAAATCTAATGTAACGAGGAAAAGTATAAAACCCACTACTGTGGTCATCACTATCCTCTTGCAATAGGACCAGCTGGATGGCAAAAACAGTGCAAGTAGTAGAGTTGAAAAGAAAAGCTTTGAGTGAGGAAAAGAAGGGTTCAAGTCTGGCTTTACTGGCAGAGGGATACAGTGAGCGTCAGGTTGCTTCCATCCTGAAAATTTCAAAGACGGCGATTCATAAGAACAAGGTCAAGCAACAGACAATGGGGACAACAAAGCTACAGACTGGCAGAGGGCGAAAATGACTGTCCACTGAACGAGATGACCGTCAACTCATTCGAATGTCACTCAGCAACCGTAGGATGACATCAAGTGACCTACAAAAAGAATGGCAAACAGCAGCTGGGGTGAAGTGCATGACGAGGATGGTTCGAAACAAGCTCCTAGGGGCAGGGCTGAAGTCGTGCAAAGCTAGAAAAAAGCCCTTCATCAATGAGAAGCAAAGAAGAGCCAGGCTGAAGTTCGCAAAAGACCATAAGGATTGGACCATAGAGGAATGGAGTAAGGTCATCTTCTCTGACGAGTCAAATTTTCAGCTTTGCCTAACCTGGAGAGGCCTACAAGCCACAGTGTCTCACACCCACTGTGAAATGTGGTGGAGGATTGGTGATGATGTGGGGATGCTTCAGCAAGGCTGGAATCGGGCAGATTTGTCTTTGTGAAGGACGCATGAATCAAGCCAAGTACAAGGTTATCCTGGAAGAACACCTGCTTCCTTCGGCTCTGACAATGTTCCCCAACTCTGAGAATTGGTTTTTCCAGCAGGACAATGCTCCATGCCACACAGCCAGGTCAATCGAGGGGTGGATGGAGGACGACCAGATGAAGACCCTGTCATGGCTAGCCCAATCTCCAGACCTGAACCCCATTGAAAACCTCTGGAATTTGATCAAGAGGAAGATGGATGGTCACAAGCCATCAAACTAAGCCGAGCTACTTGAATTTTTGTGCCAGGAGTGGCATAAAGTCACAAAACAGCAATGTGACAGACTGGTGGAGAGCATGCCAAGACGCATGAAAGCTGTGATTAAAAATCAGGGTTATTCCACCAAATATTGATTTCTGAACTCTTCCTCAGTTAAAACATTAGTATTTTGTTGTTGAAAAATTAATATAAATTTGTTTTCTTTGCATTATTTGAGGTCTGAAAACAATGCATATTTTTTTGGTTATTTTGACCAGTTGTTGTTTTCTACAAATAAATACTCTAAATGACAATATTTTTATTTGGAATTTGGGAGTAATGTTGTCAGTACTTTATAGAATAAAACAAAAATGTTCATTTTACTCAAACACATACCTATGAATAGTAAAACCAGAGAAACTGATAATTTTGCAGTGGTCTCTTATTTTTTTCCAGAAATGTATATGGCTCTCGAACCGTATGACAACAGCTCAATAGACTCACTGTGTCACTGTATAGAACACATAAATACCTAGATGAACCAAAATTGTCTACAATTAAACCAAGATAAAGCAAAGATTATTGTGTCTGGCAACAAACATAAAAGAACAAGTATTAGTAAAGAGCTGGACTCTCGGGCCCTAAAAACCAGGGCCCAATGCATAATCTTGGGGTTCTGATAGACTCAGACCTCACATTTAACAGTCATATCAAAGCGGTCACCAAAACAGCATTCTATCATCTTAAAAATATAGCCAGAATCAAGGGCATGGTGTCCCAAAAAGACCAAGAGAAGCTCATCCATGCTTTTATCTATTGTAGGGTTGACAACTGTAATGGCCTCTTAACTGGACTCCCCAAAAAGACTGTAAAACAGCTGCAGCTCATTCAGAATGCTGCTGCTAGAATGTTAACCAGGACCAAGAGAACAGAGCACATCACTCTGGTTCTTAAATCTTTGCACTGTCTTCCAGTCAGTTACAGAATAGATTTTAAAGTGGTGCTTTTAGTTTATAAATCACTGAATGGTTTAGGTCCCGAATACATTTCTGATATGTTTGAAGAATATGAACTGAGCAGCGCTCTTAGATCCATGAACACAGGTCAGCTAGTAGAACCCAGAGTCCAAACTAAACATGGTCAAGCTGCATTTAGGAGTTATGCAGCACACAACTGGAATAAACTATCAGAAGATCTTAGACGTGCCCCAAACGTATCAATTTTTAAATCCAGGTTAAAAACACTTTTCACGCGCCTATGACTGAGTACTTAAACTTAACCGCACTGTTCAGCCTTACAGCTTTTATAGCTTCCTATGTTTTTATCCCGTTTATTCTATTTCTATTTCCTTATTCTGTTTTATTATTTTGATGTTGTTTTGATGTTTTCATTTGAGTATTTGTTTTTATGCTATTGTGTTTTTATATTTTTTTATTTTTCTTTGTAAGGCACATTGAATTGCTTCTATGTATGAATTGTGCTATATAAATAAACTTGCTTGCTTAGCTCTAAAACCAGCTCCCAAATCTGGGAAAACTTAGGAGTAGTCAAGAGAACTCCTAAGTCACTAAGACCAAGTCACAAAAAATCTTAAAAGGGCTGCTGCTGGCAATCCGCCTCGTAATGAGGTCAATGTTTTAGAAACATTTTACGATACTGAGCTTTCAGCAAGGTATCGCCTTAATCGCAAGGGTATTATGATCATAGTAGAGATAGTCAGGGATGCTGTCACTTCAGCAAAAAACAGAAACAAACCAATAACATTGGACATCAAGGTTGTGACAACTCTACGCTACTTGGCCACAGGGAAAATGCAGTTGTGCACCGCAGACGAACTAAGTATATCTCTGTCATCTGTCAGTAGAATATTACCTCAAACAACAAATGCCCTCCCTAGACCGCATATCGTGCGACAAAAAAGTCGGTTTCCTCATGATATTCGCCAACTACAAACATAGACGAATTCATGGCCATAGCTCGACCACCCAGTGTAGTTGGTGCTGGGACACAAAATTGCACAAATTATTGCACCATCAAAAGATTAACACGCATTTCTTTACGAGCTGCCAGACATGTAAGAGGCTGACAATTAGCTGAACATCTTGACTAGTCAGTATATCATTCCTGGTGTCATGTTTAATCAATGACACAGCCTATATTTTTATTTTAATATCTTTAGTTCAATAGGCTTTGGCAACATGACATATTCTTCTACAGTATTGCTACGATGAAATCGCTGTCAGAGACCCGACCCCTATCAGCCAATTACTGTGGGCATACTAAGTAAGCTTGTTCGTGGAACATGACATCATCTGTAGCAATGGGGTCAACTAAGCCCTTTCTCTTAGCTAAGGCTTCTTCCCGTTCCTTAGTAAAAGTTGGTCTTAGCGGCTTTGTGAATAGGTTTTAAGAGGAAACTCTTAGCTAGGAACTTTTAGTGCTGTTTAGGAGTCCTTCTAGTGGTAAGATAAAATGTTTTGTGAATACGGCCCCTGGGCCGTGCTATTGATTTGCAATTGATTTGGAACATACCATTTTGAACACCCTCCTTCGATGACTTTTCCTAAATAGGTGTAGCATATATTACATTGTTTTCCGTTGTCAGAATTCTATACTCACAAACTGAAAACTATTTAGAGACTAATTACCGTTTGTTTTACATTGTATTCCTACTTAATAACTGATTAGACGTGAGAGTACAAGTATTGTAACAGGTGCTTTGTCTCACCCCCTCCCTCTTTGGGTTAATGTGGAGTAATTACCAGACATTTGTCGACTTTAGGCCATTGTACAGTAAATAAACAAATTAGTACATGTTCTGTTCAAACGCCATTTTATTAAAAACTTCAGAAAAAAATCAATCGTTATTTACTTCTGAAAATATTAATGAAACATTGATGGGTTTAACATGTAGCCTATTGCCTGTTTAACAAACTAAATATCCTTCATGAAAACACGCTATTTTAAACACTTGGATTATATTTTTGTTTGGGTCTACTGTGGCATATTGTACTTTATCAAAGAAATCTGGTGGGAAAAGTAATATATTATTTATTTTGTTTAGTTTTTATTGATAAAAACAGATGCAGTCTTCAAGAAATATTCGTGCAGAAAAGTGGCATCAATGATGCAATAAGTAATGTACTTGGTAAAAGTCTGCAATTAGCCTACATACTGTAAATGTTAACATAATCGTTGTAATCAACAGCTATATTTCCATTCAAATAATTGTATTTTGGTTTAAATAAGGAAGAGATTCACGTGTGTAGACCTATAACATGGAATCAAACACAGCAACATAGCAATCCATTAATAGGATTATATTATGGCCACCTGACTTATATTGTGTAGGTCCCCCTTTTGCCGCCAAAACAGCCCTGACCCGTCGAGGCATGGACTCCACTAGACCTCTGAAGGTGTGCTGTGGTATCTGGCACCAAGATGTTAGCAGCGGATCCTTTTAGTCCTGTAAGTTGCGAGGTGGGGCCTCCATGGATCGGACCTGTTTGTCCAGCACATTCCACAGATGCTTGATTGGATTGAGATCTGGGGAATTTGGAGGCCAAGTCAACACCTTGAACTTGTTGTGTTCCTCAAACCATTCCTGAACCTTTTTTGCGTTGTGGCAGGGTGCATTATCCTGCTGAAAGAGGCCAATGCCATCAGGGAATACTGTTCCCATGAAAGGGTGCACATGGTCTGCAACAATGCTCAGGTAGGTGGTACGTGTCAAAGTAACATCCACATGAATGGCAGGACCCAAGGTTTCCCAGCAGAAAATTGCCCAAAGCATCACACTGCCTCCGCCGGCTTGCGTCCTTCCCATAGTGCTTCCTGGTGCTCTCATCCATGTGTTCTCCAGTGAAGCAACGCACACGCACCCGGCCATCCACGTGATGTAAAAGAAAACGTGATTCATCAGACCAGGCCACCTTCTTCCACTGCTCCGTGGTCCAGTTCTGATGCTCACTGCTTTTGGCAGTGGACAGGGGTCAGCATGGGCACCCTGACTGGTCTGTGGCTACGCAGCCCCATACGCAACAAACTGCGATTCAATGTGTGTTCTGACACCTTTCTATCAGTACTAGCATTTTTTCAGCAATTTGAGCTACAGTAGCTCGTCTGTTGGATCGAACCACACGGTCCAGCCTTCGCTCCCCACGTGCAACAATGAGCCTTGGTTGCCCATGACCCTGTTGCCGGTTCACCGTTTCTCCTTCTTTGGACCACTTTTGATAGGTACTGACCACTGCAGACCAGCAACACCCTACAAGGGCTGCAGTTTTGGAGATGCTCTGACCCAGGCGTCCAGCCATCACAATTTGGCCCTTGTCAAAGTCGCTCAGATCCTTATGCTTGCCCATTTTTACTGGTTCTAACACATCAACTTTGAGGACAGAATGTTCACTTGCTGCCTAATATATCCCACCCACTGAAAGGTGCCATGATAACGAGATTATCAGTGTTATTCACTTCTCTTTATTATTCCTTGTATATTGACAATAATAATAAAGGACTCCACAACATAGCTGCCCATTAGAATTTAATTTGAGGACGCAGCATTACTTTTTCATAACCCTACCCCCTGGAATGTTGTCAATAAGATAAAATAAAAAGAAGCCTTTTCCTGAGTGCCCCCGCCCCTCAGTTATCCTGCTTGTTTGTTTACCAAATATTTTTTTGTTCTCCTCTCAACACTGACAGGCTGGATGGATCGCTATGGCTCCACTGGCACAGACTCTGGCTCCCATTTTGTGAGCCAGGCTGGCTGTCTATCTGTCTCTGTAGTGTTGATCAGCAGACTGTGTCCCAGACTAGATCAGACAGCCCTTTGATGTACCCAGACACCCAGTCCAGTCCCTGCTTTGACAGGCTCAGAGGCCCCAGCCCTCCAGTACTGGCACTGATTGCGAGAACAAACAGTAGAGGTATATGACTGGCAGGCAGGCTAGATGAATCTTAAATGCCTCTGAGGGAAATGCCAACTCAGGTTAGATTACAAAAGCGCTGGCAAATTGAATCATTTTATGAATGCCCTACCTGCTCCTGTCTACCGATAACTTCATTTTTGTTTATTGAAAACAGGACATCAAGCGCCAAGGAGCTTGTTATGGTAATAATTGCATGCAACCAAGATGTTTTTTTAAATAAAAATAGCAGGTACTTTCAGATGCCCTACACATGTTAGGGCATCTGGAGTGTTGAAAGAAATGAGTCAATCAAACCGGATCTTAAGAGAAATTTCTCTTCTGCTCAAAGATGGCTAAATTGGTTTCAGTTACCACAAGGCCCAAGGAGACAGATTTGAGCAACTACTCAACAACCATTACTGTCTGATTATAGGTCCAAGGAAATTATCCTCAATACCCAGTCACACACAGGACTACCAATTATTGCATTTGCCCACTATCTAAACAACACATTCATGTATTTAAACATTCCTGTATTTACCCCAGAAGCAAAGTCTTCTGATCATGTTTGCCGAGCCAACTGGGAAGTTGCATGTTTTAGCTCAGACTCATTCCCAAATGGCTGCCGATTCAATACATCATTCACTAATTTGACCTGAGACCTAGTCAAAAAAAGTGCACTTAATAGGAAATAAAATAGAGTTTGGATCCCACCCTCGGACTTTCTTATAGTTCAGACACTTGCTAGCTTGGAGGTGTGTCTGCATTCATTAATAGGTAATGGGGCCAGGGATGCAAAGTGTGTGGCGAGGCAGAATTTTCCACAGCAATTTTTAATCACACTGTTTTTGGTTTACTTTAGTTTAATTAAATATATTGACACAAAATGTGAAAACGTGTTGTGAAGATGGTGCTGTTTGACTTTTTACCAATTAGCCTCATTTATCAACTCAAGCACAATTTTTATGACATTCACACTGGTGTGCTGTTGTAGATTCTGTGCATGTCTTGACTAACAAAAATATGGAAATTGCAGGTCAAAGGGCCAGGTACAATGCACAAACTCATGGCACTGAAAAGCCAAAAAACACATACCACTGCAACAACTTTACGGCGACAGAAGACATGGCTGAGTACACATATGCCAGCTATAAGTTGCAAAGCAATCAAAGAGGTCAAAATAGGAAAAAATTATCCACAAGTCACAGGTCAGACATGAGACGAAAGTAGCAGGGAATTTAGACAATATGGAAGTGAAAAGGGAAAACCAGTATTGCCACAGATAAAGAATCGTTACTACCAGGTAAGCAAAACACCTTTGCACGTTTGAGGAAACCAACACTATCTTATGTTAAATATTTCATCTGGACTGTGGGCTCATATTCTCTGTGGACAAGGTGTACGCCTTACTTGCATAATGCTGTTGCGACTAAGAATTTCGTCCTCAGAGCATAGGCAGATCACAAAGAGGGTGAGTGTCAACTCAACCTCTCCATTTTCCAGTTGCTTATCCCTATCTTTTTCAAAATGTCCACCATTGTTCCACTACCCAAACATATTCCATTACACAAACGTGGTGAGTCAGGATCTACAGGGTTTCTGTGGAGACAGTAAAAAGGTTCGAAGTCTTCGGTGTGCGTATAACCTATAATCTGAAATGGTCCAATCACACCGGCAACTTGGTGAAGACAGCGTAACAATGCACTGCACCAAATACCCCAGTTTCATACTTTTATTTATCTGTACACTTCTACAGACTTTTGCAATGTATAGGCGAGTGTCAACTCACCTACTAAAGCAACTGAAATCCAGTAAATAACCTGAAATGGTACAAAGGTAAGCAGTAAACTGCCAGAGGTTAAAAAGAAAAGTTTAGGTCACCAAAAATTTCAAAATAATGTACATTTCAGAGTTATAAACAAGTAATGGGTTACCAAATTATGTCTCTTCTGCCACAATGGAAGTACAACCCCGTTTCCAAAGAAGTTGGGACTTTGCGTAAAAAGCAAACTAAAACAGAATGCAATGATGTGCAAATCATTTATCCCTAAATTTAATTGAAAATAGTACAAAGACAATATATCAAATGCTGAAACTAAGAAATTTTAGTTTTTGGAAAAATACATGACAACTTTGAATTTGATGCCAGCAACCCGTTTCAAAAAAGCTGGGACAGGGGCAACAAAAGATTAGAAAAGTTGTGTAATACTAAAAAAAACAACCTGGCTGAACAAAAAAATTACACTAACATTCAAAAGTTCGGGGTTACTTAGAAATTCTTTTTTTTAATGAAAAGCTAATTTTTTGTCCATTAAAGTAACACCAAATTAATCAGAAATACATGTAGAAATTGTTTGTGTGGTAAATGACTAGTGTAGCTGGAAACGTCTGATTTTCAACGGAAGGCATACAAAGGCCCATTATCAGCAACCATCACTCCTGTGTTCCAATGGCACATTGTGTTTGTTTATCATTTCAAAAGGCAAAGTGATCATTAGAAAACACTTTGGTGATTGTTAGCACAGCTGAAAACTGTTGTGCTGATTAAGGAAGCAAAAAAACTGGCCTTCTTTAGACTAGTTCAGTTTCTTCATCATCAGCGTTTGGTTCGATTGCAGGCTTAAAACGCCAGAAACCTGACGGCTATACCATGCGAGAAATTGCCAAGAAACTGAAGATCCCATTCAACGATGTGTTGTACTCCCTAGACAGAACAGCGCAAATTGTCTCTAACCAGAATAGAAAGAGGAGTGGGAGACCCCGGTGCAAAACTGAGCAAGAGGACACAGACACCTCACATGCTCTCAACTGGCTGCTTCATTAAATAGTACCCACAAAACACCAGACACAACATCAACAGTGAAGAGGCGACTTTGGGATGCTGGCCTTCTAGGCAGAGTTTCAAAGAAAAAGCCATATCTCAGACTGGCCAATAAAAAGAAATATTAAGATAGGCAAAAGAACTCAGACACTGGACAGAGGAAGATTGGGAAAAATAGGAACCATAATGGCTACCACAGCATTTTGCAGTGGCATGCAATACCCTCCAGTGTTTACCTAGTTGGTCAGGGATTCATCCTATTCAATTTTCTTACATTTGTTTCTTTGTTCTACGCTTTAATTTCAGACTATATTAAGACAAACTGAATTTATAAAAGAGGAAAAATGTAGGTGTTCTAATACTCCTTACCGATAGTGTATAGTATATAAAACTCAATTGAGTGTATCAACACTGACTGGCAACATATCCAGCCTGGGACATGACTCACTTTTAAGAAGGTTCGATCACTGAATACATTGATTATAGATTGGAGCATATTGTGACAAACATGTCGTCCTCCCTATCTCCCCTTTATTGTCAACCCCCACCCTTCCCTACTGGTGCTTCAGTCACTACTGCAGCGTTTCCATTGGTGCATTACAACAGTGTTTTACCCCAAAACACCAGTGTTTTCTGTTTTGACGGCCAAAGACCGGCATTGTTGTCACTCTGGGCTGTCGGCCAAGTAGCCCGTCTCTCATCTGGTGCCAATTCTGGGGCCACTGGGGACTTTAGGAATTGAGGCAGGGTCTGTGTGGTTGGCGCATGACACAGGAAGGAAAATGACTGATTCTTCATGAAAAGTGTTTGAAAAGTATTTGGAATATCCGAAAGCCGTGGAGATGGTTGGTAACCACTATGTCGTATTGTCAGGATACAGGCCGAGGACTGCATAGTAATATGAAAGTCCCTGTGTTCGATATATTTCAGGCAAAACTAGCTTGGCAAGCTAGTTTTGCATTTAAAAGATGGCAAATTGTCACCTAACGAACATGAATTACGTATAATTAGCATTAAGTAGTTAGGTTGGCGTTGATATTTTGAGGGAAGCTAATTCGTAAGGGCTTTATGTACAAAATCAGACTATATCTTTTACACTACTAAATTAACAGTGTGTGCAATTGCATAGACAAGTGTCATCCGCATGCAGATGAAGATCACCATTTTTAACAGCAATGACTAAAACAAAGAAGGTTGGAGGCGCAATTAACTTACGACAATACTGTCTATTTATAAAGAGGTATTCAACAGAGGAAAAGGGGTTGCATAATCAGAGATGGCAGAGGACAAGTTACAATTAGGAATGGCTCAGCATCATAGAATGACTGGTAGACAATGTGCCATGTCCACATCCGATTCTCTATTTCTGAACCTGGACATGACATTATGCTAGAGAAGGCAGCACAGACTGCATTGTTAAGTGCTTGGGTGCCTATATCCTTACTGACATACTGCTTGTCATAGTTTTACCAGTTTGACTTTTATCTTGTTTACATCTTGGACAGGGTTTGATTGGCACCACATTATAAACATTGCTGCCTCTTTTTGCGCCTACCATCATTATTTGTATAAATTTATTATTTGTATGAAATAGAAAGAGTAATATTTTACTTTTCTATTTAAATTGAGCACACCAGTCATTTCCCCCATATTAAAAAACATTTTGTCATTCTGTCGTTCACTTATTCCTATACCGCTTGATTCTTGAGAAGTAGGGCTATGGAGTTATACTATGTTTGTGTGAAAAACGCCATACTTAGGTGCATAGTTATAACATCTAACTTATAACTGATAAACTGTTACTGTATGCACACCAATATTATCAGCAGCCAGGCTTTGAAGTCTAGTCCCACAAGTAAAAATAATCTATGGTTTCTAGAATATTCCCCAATATGTTTTTATTTATTAAATCAATTAGTGTTTGAACTATTTAAAACAAGTTGTTGTTTGGTTTTGTTTAACCAATGCCAAAGACAATTCTATTTTCGTGTTGAAGCCGTGCAGTTAATAGCAATGGTGCATAGTCCTATTAGCCAGTCAGGGGTTAGGGTTTGACATACAGTGGATATAAAAAGTCTACACACCCCTGTTAAAATGCCAGGTTCTTGTGATGTAAAAGAATGAGACAAAGATAAATCATGTCAGAACTTTTTTCACCTTTAATGTGACCTATAATGTAAACAATTCAATTGAAAAACAAACTGAAATCTTTGAGGGGGAAAAATTAAAAATTTACAATAACCTGGTTGCATAAGTGTGCACACCCTTAAACTAATACTTTGTTGAAGCACCTTTTGATTTTATTACAGCACTCAGTCTTTTTGGGTAGGAGTCTCTTAGCATGGCACATTTTGACGTGGCAATATTTGCCCACTCTTCTTTGCAAAAGCGCTCCAAATCTGTTGGATTGCGAGGACATCTTCTGTGCACAGCCCTCTTCAGATCACCCACACAGATGTTCAATTGGATTCAGGTCTGGGCTCTGGCTGGGCCATTCCAAAACGTTAATCTTCTTCTGGTGAAGCCATGCTTTTGTGGATTTGGATGTTTGCTTTTGGTCGTTGTCATGCTGAAAGGTAAACCTTCTCTTCATCTTCAGCTTTCTAACGGATGCCTGAAGGTTCTGTGCCAAAATTGCCTGGTATTTGGAACTGTTCATAATTCCCTCCACCCTGACTAAGGCCCCAGTTCCAGCTGAAGAAAAACAGCCCCAAAGCATGATGCTGCCACCACCATGCTTCACTGTGGGTATGGTGTTCTTTGGGTGATGTGCAGTGTTGTTTTTGCGCCAAACATACCTTTTGGAATTATGGCCAAAAGGTT